>VRYO01002778.1:2182765-2224670 GCA_009812075.1 Sialia sialis | reverse complement strand
AATATATAAAATAAAAATTGCCGTATTTAGGATTAGAAATTAAGACTGCTGTAGTATTTTCTCATGCTAAGAAATCCCTGACACAGAAGCAGCAGGAGTGTAAACGAGGTTAGTAAATTAGCACAGATATTTAGTGTTGTAAACTAGTAATTATGTCTGTGAATCTGGGTCAAATCATGGGTCCGATTCCTTTATGCAAAGATGCCTTCCAATGTAGTCATTTTATATGCAGCATGGGATTAAGCCAATGTTCTATCCTGTAACTAGTTAGCAATTCCTTGATTTATTTTTTTCTGTAAAGGTATATTTCTCAGAACACAGACTTGAAAAAATTCCAGACATGTACAAACTGCAGTGTGCAAATAAAGAACAGTTTTTTTCCTGAGAACCATTGAAGGACTTGCTGCTGTGGTTTTCCTGTTTTTCTGTTTGTCTGGTATCTGAGTTTTCTATAGCATTAACATTTAATTGAAAAAGAAATGGTAACAGTAGTTAAAATACAAATTCTCTGTAACAAAGCATATTTTTAAAGCTTTGAGTAAGAAAGGATGCACAGCAGTAGTGCCAGTTCCAAAGTAGCTGTGAAAGGATTCCAGCTACAAATAACGATCGCTCAGTGGCCAAAACAAGCAAACAAACAAACAAAACAACAACAACAACAACAACAAAAGCAATTCAATTAGTGCAGTCAATCCTTTCACCATTATAGCAATAAACAATTTATAAGTATAGCTATTCATGTTAAGTACTCAGAAGAGAATCTCAATGGTCTTCTTGTTGTATTTTTTTCTTTAACAGTTTTGATATGAGGTTTTACGTCCTTAAAAGATCACCAGCTTGTTAAAAGGCCCAGCTATTTTATAATGTGTAATATCCAGTAAAATCATCTTAATCTACAACACTCTATGGTAACCATATCATCCTTCTGACTGACTGTAGCTCCTAATTTAGGAAGATGGCAAATAATCATCTATTTTACAGGAATTTAATTAACCGGGGGAAATTCTACATTTTGTGGAATGTTTTGTTTTCTTTGCATGATAGAGAAGTACAATTCTAAATCTGCTTATCTTTTAATTATAAAAATAGAAATCAGTTCCTTTAACTCCTATTGAGCAAGAGTTATCCCAACAATGATACATAAAATTATTCTATGTGCAGATTCAACACATTATACACAGGTATATTTGCATCTGTAGCAAAAAGATGACATCATAACATTTATCCATTTACAGACTTACACTGTAAAAAAAATTCCTAGCTTCATTCACGATCTTGGGAAACTGTGAAAATCACTTGAAAAGTTCCAGTGAAATATTGGCATTTTCCAATGGGCTTAGAAGATGTATATACTTTAAAAATCACAGTCTATGCTCTCTCCACTGAACTTGCCTTAGTGTGCATACTGATAACCTTCTACTGCAATACTGGTGAGTACAATAATAGATCCAGATTTATCCTATAGGTTCCAATCACTAAAGTTAGGGAAAGAATAGCAATTGACTGTCAGTGCTGGGAGATAGGAATTGCAGTCTAAAGTACCTAAAAATTTCCTTGCCAGACCTGCCTATACCCAACTATTCCTCCCAGCCTTCTTTCAGCCAGCACAAGCAGATAGAGGCCATTTGTCATTTCCCTGCCTAGTGATTGAGAAAGCAAAACAAAGGCAGTAGTAGGTTATTGCTGGCTATTCCACCTTATGGGGGGGAATAATTAATCTTTTGGCTGAGCAGAAAGTTTCTGCAAACTGTACAGCTCCATGTACATGAAATCTGACCTGTGGGCATGAATGTCCTAAGTTCCCCAAGTCCTCCAGCGATTAAAAGTAAATAAGGGATTTGCTGTTCTCTCCAGCAGCATAATTTTTTTTACAAGAGCACATGTCCTATTTTGTGAAGCCAAAACCATGTGCATGTACTAGATTTTACAAACCCAATAAATAGCAAGGCAGATTCCTTTAAACAGAATCAAGAGCTAAAGATCACTTTCCATTTTATCAGTGTTAAATACTGAACTTACTTAAGCAGAGAATCTTGAGCCCTATGCAGATTCAGGAGTTAATTGACACAATGGAATCTGTGTCTTTGCACATTGCTTGGTTTCAAGTATGATGCTCCATCCAGAACACTGTCAGGATCATAGCAGGGAGACTTTCCAGAGGAGAACAGATATTCCTCCTGCGTGTGAAAGAAAAACTAATAAAAGATAATAATATTGAATCCTGAGTGTGTTTCACTATGAATAATTATTACTGTCCTGATCTTCCTTACGTTGTGTGTTGTAATTGAAAGGCAAAAAAAACCAAAAAAAAATTGAGAAAGATGTAGCTCCATTTTTTTTTGTTTTGTCAAGGGAAGAAAAAAATCTCTAAAACCTTAAGAAATTACACTGTGTATGATTTGGATTAAGAAGGGATGTGTTTTCAAGGTTTGGTTAAACCAGAGCCCCAAAAAACTGATTTTCATGATCCCAAGGCTGAGATAGCATATTTAGTGAAAAAGCAAAGATGTTCTGCTCTCCAGCTATCATCATCCTTCCTCTGTTCTCACGCTGGCTTTACTCTTCTCTGGCAGAGACACACCATTAGCTGATAGAGAGCGTCAGAGGTTGATCAATTCTCTTACAAATGTAAAATAATATTTTGTCTTTTCTTCAGCCTGGTTTTCATCTATCAAATAATAATTTTTATGTGTTGGCTCTGGCACTGAGTCATGGACCTCCATGCTATGTACTGAGGCCATGAGGTCTATGGTGTTCCAGCTTCCCCCCATCTTAAACACATGAAATTGTAAAGAAAAATAATTGTCTTTACTTGCCTTCATAAACACACAGGACATGCAACCAGGGACTTTCAGGTAAGTTTTTAAGGTACTGTCTGAAGTTTTCAGATGAGACTCAGTTATAGGTATATTCCCTTGATTACACCTTTCCTTACTGTTCTGATTACTTTTAAATACCTTTATACTAAACACAAACTGCTCTTTAATACCTGTTAAAACCAGTCTGCATCTACTGAAAAAATCACAGTTTTCACAGCATTCATAGTACTCACTAGTCATGCAAACACAATAAAATATCTAAATAGTTTTTTGATAATTGGCATGGATCAGATATTTATCTATCTAAGAACAGGATAGGTTTTCAGACCTTAATTTTAAAATTATTCACCGCAAAGCAATGAAAAATACTTTTCTTGGATCAGAAAATCTATTTGCTTTCAGATTATTATTTAGAGTCTAAGCCTTAAAATCACGTCAGATTTCTCTTATCTAATAAAGTTCTCTTATATTTTTATTCATACACCATGCATTGAATCATAACCACTAAGTAAACAATTTTTTCTCCTTCCCTTTTTGGCTCAAGATTTCCTGGGCAATGTTGCCTTACCATTTTTATTACATTTCCATGGCACACTTAATATCCAACAAGATTTCTGACGATAATATTTTTTTAAGGGCTGTCTACGTGGTAGGGACCCATAAGGACATATTCTGGCAAATCAGCTCTCTGATAACTTCCAGGTTATCACAGTTTCTATGCCATGGTCGCAGTGGGACCATGTCTGCTGTGTCGAGCAGCCAGCACTGCTGGGAGCCAGGGAGGATCACTGAAAGCTATGTGGTTATGATTAGGAGGGAAGAAAAAAATACCAGTACCTGGTTTGGCAAAGCTTCCTGAAAGGCATGATGATTTGATTTTAAAGCACTTTATTGAGATTTTATTTTGATAGCATTTTCAATTACGTACAATGCATCAGTATTTTATAGGTATGTTAACATTTTTATTTGTGCAAACATTTATGCTGAGGGAGGAAAGCAGAAGATAACCATAATAATGTAAGGCAGAACACACACCAGAATGTGCTTGGCTTTGCACCTATGAGTTTTGCAGTTATGTCACATTAAAGGAAAACAACATTTTCTAGATCAGTTCTCACTATTATAAAAAAAAAAAAAAAAAAGAAAAAAAAAAAAAAAGAAAGAAAGAAAGAAAGGGAGAAAAGACCAATACCAAATATTCAGGTGAAAAGCATGCTAGATGAGAAAAGTAAAGCTTCATACACTTTACAATCTATGTATCAAACTTTTACCTTATATATCCAGTGCAAAGACATTGCAATTTGCACCAATTAAACAACAAAGATTACACAAAAACACCTAAAGGGCAAATCTTATCTTCCTCAAAATAATTCTCTAAATGTATGTTTGTTGCTGTCTACGATTAAAAGAAAATACACAGGCAACAAGGGGGAAAAACATATTACATTTCCTGTGGAAAAGGATGGGTAGTACAGTGTGAAAGTCCTGTCACCTACTGTTACCTGGAACAATCACTATACAGTTTTTTTCATCTCTGTGTTGGAATGATATGGCATTTACCTACACCAGGAGCCCTCCAGCACCACTGTTCCCAAAAATAGCTATCTCAGTAAGACATTTCTTGTTTAAGCCATTTTCCTTCTCCGGCGGTTTCCCCAAGGCTAAGGAGATAATATCATCGGTCAATATGTCATGATGGGTTTTTAATTTGCACAGAGGTACAGGCAGGTAACAGGCAGCCTGCCAGCCGGGCTGTACAGCCAATCTTTTCCAAAGAGAAAGTGTGAAAACATTCATGTTTAAACAGGGAAATGCAAACCAACATGTCAGCAGATGATGCCCAACATTTCGAGGGCAGAGCAGCAAAGAGCAGCAGACTGAACTCCTGGAGTGCGCATGAAGCAGGACACGGTGAGCACTGTCACTGTCCTCCCTGGCCACGGCCATGGTGTGTGCTTGTATGTAAATACATTTTTAGGTAGCACCCTGGCTGTACTTTGGATATTTTGATTCAAGAACTGTGACACGTGGGAGATTTTCCAGCTGAGATGTGCCTATGTATTCTGCTTGTGCTGCAGCTATCTGTGGGTGAAATTTTAAATTTGGGTTAAGATCTGTAAGTTTTGTTAAGCCAAAACAATGTGTCTGAATAGCGATCACATTCAGGTATTAGAAATATTAGATATATTTAAATATTAGTATTTTAAAATATTTTATGTTTCTTTTATTTTTAAGCCTCAAGCCCAGGTTTCTACCATTAAAAGTGCTTTCTTTCATTCTTTTATATAATGGCTGTCACTGGTACATTCTCCTTAAAAAAATGAATGCTTCAGTAATAATTTAATTGTAATTTCTCATTGTAAGCTTAAATTAACACTTTAAAACATTAAGTTTTGTGGTTTTTTCCTTCTAAACACCAAAATTTAAACTACAATTGTAGATTGAATGTGAAGAATTGATGAGCTCATCACATAAAATTAAATAAAATCCAGTAGCTAACTTTTTTTAAACGTTGCTCCTTTCATCAGAAATACTGTTTTTACTTTTTAAGAAGAAAATGGATACTATTTTTACTTAGAGTAAATAATTACCACTAAAGCTACATATTGTTAAATAAAAGCTTTCATTTTACTTTGTCTGGAGCATACTTTTACGGGAATATACTACAAATCTTTATGCAAACAGTAAACCGCTGCAACTGATGCCTGATTTAATGCTTAGAAGCACAAATGACAGGAAGGACCAAGATCCAGATAATTCAAGCTATCCCCTGAAAGACACAATTTGTACCTCCAATGGCCCTCTGCTGGGTACCCCTTGGCTCCTTCCCATTCAGTCTGGAGAGGGAATGGAAGTGTTTTCTCCTTTGGCTGCACATTCAGTGATGAATAAAAAGCCCCTAAAATAAACTTTATTAATTATTTCTCAGTAAAGAGGTTAAGGCTCAACTAAATCAGAAGTTGTGCACCAAAATTCCCAAACAGGATAAGGTGAAAAGAAAAATAATAAAAGAAAGAGAGAGAGACAAGAAATAGTGGATCTTTCAAAATAGAACTTGGTATCACAAAGATGTTCAGGCTCATTTTAGGGACTTGGCATCAAGTATCTGGCCCCTAGTACTGATTCTGCTGGGAATAATCCCATCATGAAGCTGTGAAGTGTTAAATATTACAGTTCATTAAATAACTGAATTAACTTTTACCTTCACAGTACTTTTTAGTTTTCCTCTTTTAAATCATTTTATATGAGCCTGTCTTATGACCCAGAACACTTCTATTCTTCTTTGCCTCACTTTTTGGAAAGCATTCATCTCCTTCCTTTTGCCTTCATATTGTGTTATTTCTGACCTCTTGCTCATCTTTTATTACTCTCCAGTTCCTAGCTCTATTATTCAAGCTGATATTGCAGCTGTGATTTCTATTTTTTTCTTTGCCCTTTTTGGCTTTGCCAGGCATTTCATTAGTGGACTCATGGGGAGCATTTATACTGTCTCTTTGCCATGACAGAGTTCAGTGGGATTTACTAAATCTGTTTCTTTGGATATATCTGCTTCCAGTTACGATTAGAAACTCCTTTCCACTGAAGCATATCGAGGAGATCAAATTCAGATCTTTTGAAAGCATGTATGAGCACAGGGAGGCACAGAAGCCATCAGCTAAAGTGCAGCTTCTTACACCATGTCTTGACTTGGACATGGCACATCAGTAAAATTTTCCTCAAATAACTACATTTTAAGTCCAAAGAAAATTTCTGAAAATCATCCTGCAGGAGAAAGCTCACACACCTACAGAATAACTTGTGAGATCAGACCTCAGATATTGCAAACTAACAGTGGAGTGCCACAACTGATTCAAATAACTCACAGATGGGGTTTTATTTAGGACTTTTCAGGTCAATGTGTTTATTTTTCCAAAGGAAAGCTAAACATAGAGACTTTGTTGTAGAAAGACGTGATAGCTAAAATAATGGTACGTTCATCCCTTTTTTCACCTTGTGCCACATAGGTTCCTAGTTCAGTTTTCTCCTCCTGCAGCTCTGCTGCTCCCATGTACCTTCATAACTTTCCTTCTGCCCTTTTTTTTTTCTTCTCTCCCAGCCCCTTTGTTGCCTTTTAAGCTTACTGAAAATAATGAACTCTGCTGACCTTCAACCTTTCTAATGTCTCTGCTTATTTCTGTGAGTTAGTTTTGGCTGTTAGGTTATGTTATAATGTTCCAGCAGAGATATTCTTTTTGTGATGACAGTAAATAAGATACACACAGACTTTTCTGTTTATTTTTTCAGCTGTTCATTTATAGTAAATTTTAATAAAAACTGTGAAACAATTTTGTTCCGTGGGGGAGGCTTGACACAAAAGTAGAACAATAATGTGCCAAAAATGCGTTGTTATGATCTTTCAGATGAGTACTGTCACTAGGAGGGGTCTGCACTTCAGTCAGTATGAACATGATAAAGTAGGAACAGTACAGCTGCGAACTCCCTTTGGATAATGCTACAAAACATATGGAAAACGTTTCCTGACTTATGAAAAATAATACTGGGCAGAATATAGTAAAGGGACTGGGTCAAAAGGGTGCATAAAGCGTCAGTGCAAACCTTAAGTGCAATCTTGTAGTCATAAATTCCCTACTAATGAAATGTATATGCAATTCTTACAGCCCCTCTGTGTTTGAAAAATCTATAGTGTTAATAAAGTGACATAGTTAGAAATCTATACAGGACCTTATTTATTCATTATTTATTTTAAAAGATGGCCCTGAATCTAAACATTCCCTTTGGGAAAGTTTGGTTTGTGATTTAGGTTCAAACCCATACTTTTCTGGCTGGGACCTATTCCTAATTCTGCTTGGTTTACACACCAATGTGCTAGCATGTTTAATTCATTTGCACAAAACTGGACATTGAGCTGGCAGCCCTGCAAGCTGGGCCACCAGCCAGGCCCCTTCTTCTTGTGGAACAAGGGCTGGAGCCATTGCATCCCTGTCTGGAGCTATCTGAATGCCCAGGAGAGGTTCTTGCCTTCCCCAGCTGCACAAGGGTAGTTCTGGGAAGAGTTGAGGGTGATGTGTGGTGCCCTGTTCTCTCTGTCCCTCAGCTCTGATGGGAGAAAAGCCCCTTCTCAACCTCAGACTTGGACAGGGCTTAGTAGGACTATGGCTCTCCCCACTACTGACTCTATCCTACAGAGGTGTCTGCGCTTTCCACCCTCTCCAAAGGGGGCAAAACAGAAAAACACCTCGCTGATACAGAGGACCACACAAGTGCCTGGTAGAGGGCATGACTCCTGGACAAAAAAGTTAAAATAGCAGTCACTGGGAGAAGTTAAGCAGTAGGAGCCCAATCACATGCTTGGTACTGTATTTTCATGACCACAAGGCGCACCGGATTATAAGGCGCAGTATCAGTTAATGGTAAATTTCCAAATCATCTTCATATATAAGGCACACTGGATTATAAGGCACACATTTTTTTTGGCAACGTTGATCCGGATGCAACTTTTGCAACTTTTAGCGTAAAATCGGGAGGGAGAAACCCGAGGGATGTATGCATGCCTGGTTGTGGTCATTCGATTGCGAGCTTCATGTTTGTTGCTGCGTGATGTGAAACAGAAATTGTTTTGAAATCCCTTCAATACTCAAGGTTCATATAGAAGGCACACCGGATTATAAGGTGCACTCTCAGTTTTGGATCAAATTTTAGGATTTTTCAGTGCGCCTTATAGTCTGAAGAATACAGTAAGTGCAACTAATTTAACCAGTCTCCTGCGTGGCTGTGCAGTTGCCACCTGTGTGACTGCCAACAGAATCCAGCCCCTCAACACTCACCAGCAAATGGTGAGCAAACAGGTCCGTGTGAGGCAAGGCAGGAAACGCTTCTGAAAAAGCACCGACTTCAGGCTGCAGAAGGAGTAACGCTTTTTAATGATTATGATTGAGTATCTCTTACTTGGGTAAGTGCCACGAGGCATGGGATGTAAGTGCTTCTCACTACTCTAAATTGACTCTTGTCATTTTTCTGTGGTTTTTACCTGTTTTATAATTGCTTACTTGATCCTACAAAAAGCAACTAGCACAATCAATGAAATAGGTAGACCATGGGAGCAATGAATATCCACATGATTAAGGGTTTTCAAGCTTAGGTCCTAAATAATCGTAACTGCCACTTTGACACCACAGAGAAGAGAAAGGTGAAGAGAGTTGTTGTTACTGGGAATTTATAAGAAGCTTGTCCTCACATAGGAGCAACCATACTGATCCTTTCAGGTAGCAGTAATTAAATTCCAATTACATAATTTAAGTAACAAAAGGCTGTTGGGTAAATAATAGCAATTAAGAATACTTTTCATACTAAATGTCCACAGAATGAAGATTCACCAAAAAGCTCAATTTTTACCCAGAGAGCATGGGTCTTTGCAACAAATGCTGGAGTAGGAAGGACCCCTCCAAACAGACAACTGAAACTTTCAGTGTTAGACTTCCACTCTGGATTATCCTCTGTGAACAGCAGAGATACTATGACAAATATATTATTGAGGTTAAATGTTTGTTTTACACATATGACAAGATGCTGCCAGGGTCCTGATATGCAATTGTTCACGTAAGAAACCATGAGTGATAGTGCATTATATAGATTATGTGCTGTTTAAAAATAGTGCTAAGGGGCCACTTTAAATTGCCTGCACCCACCTCTTGTTACTGATGGGCACATTCTTCCTAGTCTTATTTCAATTTATCAAATTTACTGTAACCACCCTGTGGAAGTGTGGAAAACAGGTATGGCAAAGGAAGAAGGGGAGATCGGATATTACCCTGTCAGTCAATTTTTTCAGGATGATGAGCAACAAAATAAAAACTGCATTTTCCCTTAAAGACAAAAAAATATTTTGCCTTTTTCATAATTCATTGTTAAAAACATTCCTTCTTTATAGCTTTATAAACATGGAGCTTAATTAAGAATACTTTTTGCTGAAACTGGAAAAATGCAACAATGTTAAGTTTTAAGATAAATTATTAGCAAAGTTAACCAAAGCTTCAGGAAGGCTTGTAGCAAAAGGACAATGAAATGAAGTGACATAATTTGCCTGAAAAGGGGTAAGAAACACCACTTTCTTTGCTTATTTAACAACCTTTTAATTTGATGGTCTGCCTTGTCTAAAAAGACAAGGAAATGAAGTGAGATTCACATTAATTTCTAATTTCACGTGCTCTGATGCAGAAGCATCTACTTATCTGTGCCAGCTATGGGGATAGCTCAGACATCATAGCTCTGGGACACTCACCTTCCTCCAGAGAGGTCACTTCTCCACAGCAATTGAATGACCAATTAGTTGAATGGTTCAGAAGTCCATGAAAGGAAAAGAAAGCAAAAAAACTCTCAGAGAGTGAGATGCTAAATAAAAAAATCGTGAACTAATTCAGCCAACATGCCAAGAACAAGCTCAGAATAATTTCTTATTGCTAAAACAGACATGGAGACAAAAAGGTCGGTTCATTAACATTTTCATTAACATTTTCATTAACAATTCATAGAATCATAGAATGGCTTGGGTTGGTAGGGACATTAAAGATCAGCTTTTTCCAACCCTCCTGCCATAGGCAGAGACACTTACCAGCAGGTCAAGTTGTTCAGAGCCCCATCCAGCCTTGAACACTTCCAGGGATGGGGTATTCCCAGCTTCTCTGAGAAACCTGTTCCAGTGTCTCACTACCCTCACCAGGAGGAATTTCTTCTTAACCTCTAAATTAAATCTTTTATATTTTAGGTTAAAATTCTTCCCCCCTTTCCTATCACTACCTTCCCTTGTAAGAAGTCATTGTCTGTCTATTTTATAAGAGCCCTTTAAGTACTAAAAGGGAGTATTTGCATGATACTTGCAGAGAGAAATGCAGCAGAGGAACACATCAGAAAATCACACCACTTCTGCACATGGCTGTGGCTACATGAATGCACTCTGTAGCACACTAAGAGCTCTTGACCATCATGAAATGGAAGGGTCTCTCCAATAGCAGCTGGTGAAGGACTGAAGCAGAGTGTGTGCATGGAATATGGTCACTCTTATCCACCGAGCAGCTGTTTGCCTGTTTTCAGTACTGACATGGCATGTGCTGGATGTAATGACAGTCTGCTCAGTGATACCTGTGCTCCACAATATTTGGAAAAGCACCAGCTGCTCACTCCAGCACCTAAGTCCTTTAGAGTCAGCTCACTTCAGTTAGGAATTTGACCCTCACTGCAAGTTGTTTGATCTGATTGGCATGCAGGTGCAAGAAGGCCACAATGGCAATTGTTTAGCCATTACTAGGAAATTTAAGGAATCCTAGAAAGTCTTCCAGAAGAAACTAGGTGTGTTAAAATACTAGTAGGAAGAAGAAATTGCCTTTGTTTCAGGAGGGAAACAAGTGAAGAAGACAATCTTTGTCACTTAAGGGTGGATTTATGAACGTCTTATGTTCATAAACCAGGATGCTGTGACATATTGCTATGAGAAATAAATAAGGCATTGTGCCTCAATTTCAAGTCTGAGAGCTCCATATCACACAGGAGAATGAGACCTTAGGCCTGTCAAAATAAAAGATAAGGAAGTAAATATCAGGAAGTAACGAGAAGGTGCATATTGTACTACTGCAAGAGGTGGATATTCAATTTGCCATCTCTGCTGGGCTACATTAAAATCTGTACACAACTAAAAAGCCCACATAGGAACAACATCTATTCACTATTTTTTAATAACATACTACTTCCAGACATTAAAAAAACAGGATGATATGAAGCTGTAGGCATGCTGCTATGTTGGCATGCTCTCTGCAAGACCTGTTGGCCTGGGGTAAAGGCAAGGGACAATAATTGAGAAGCCGATTTCATCAGATGCCCTGGGACCAGAACATGGATAACCCTAAGAAGGAAATTTCAGCAGTAAAGCTGCAGGTGAAGTGTTGTCCATATGTCTCTGAGGGGCAAAGGTACTCCCTGCTGTGCAAGCACTCAGACCTGACTTTTTTTCCCCCCAGAGTTATTTCCAGTCCTTTATTTCTCCAGATGGTGATTTCATGGTTAACATGAAATATATTAATTAGCTCCTTGCAGTCTGTAGTTCAGTTAAGGAAATACAGAAAACCAGAGGCAGCAGCTGTTCGAAGCCAAGCTTCTTTTTCTTAATATGATAAGAGCAGACTGGCTCTTACTGGGGCAGGAGCATGGTCTCCTACAGTTACAGAGTGCTTGGGGAGCATCGGAGTTCAAAAGCATTCTGCAAGGTCCTGGTGTTAGAGTGAGGATATTTGAGTCCTTGACTCCAGTCCTTATCCTTTTACAGGACCAAGGATTTCAAATCTAAGCTTCAAATAGCAATTAAAAATAGCAACTAAGAGCATTCTTTAGGTATTTCATGTTGTCCTTGTTCTTTGTCTGTTAAACACCTGCCACGGAAAATTTTGGATATGAAAAGTGGAGCAAGTTTTGACAAATGATTTCTTGTTTAATTAGGGATATGTATGGTTGACATACAATGCAAGATGGAAGTCAACAGATTGCTCATGGGACATCCTCAGAGTGCCTGTAACGAGGCCAAGCATGTAGCTCTTTGTCTTGTAAGTTCATATCTGAGAGCTCTCAGACTACAGATCCCAGAACAATAGTTGCATTTCAAATATAGATGTGTATTCCTCTTTCACATCTGTCCTTATTGTGCTCAATCATGAAGTATTCCTCTTCTGTTTAAAAAAAACAAACAAAACCAGCTTATGACAAAAATCACATTTTAAATTGTACAGTAGAAGCTGGATCTATTTTTCATTTTCACAGAAAAATGTTATTATGAATCATATATAACTTACACCTGCATTTGCAGATCAGAGTCCAACCCCCCATGTATACATTTACACACATAATATATATATTTTTATACCTATCAAATGATGATTTTGTTGTCCATACACTCTTCAAAAAGCAATGTGGGGAGGGATGCCAGTCTCTTAGCGCTTCTGCATTATGATCTACTGACCCTGAAAATAGGGTCAGAAGGAGGTCTCACTGCTAACTGGAAAACTAATCAATATAATTCTACCAAAGGGCTAGTATACACCAAGTAATATAGTCCCCTCCCCCTCTGCAAAAGTCTGTGCCTCATTGTAGAGAATATAAACATCATGTTTCGATGCTCATGGAAAATAAAAAAATATGAAACGAAACCAAAGGTTTATGATTTGTGAGGATGGGGCTATCACCAAGTCATATCGCAGTTCTCAAATTTTGGTTCTGAGCAGTTTGATTGGTTTGTGCTTCATTCATTACTAAGAAATGTAGAATTATATCTCCTTTCCTTCTGCACTTAAAAAGTAGAGAAAAGGAACAACTGACGATGAAAAGATTATTTTCTTCTTCTGTCCCTTCCCTATACCCTGCTGCCCTGCAATATTGCAGTTACACAGTGAGAAAAATAAGCAGATCTTACACTAAGAGTCATACTCACAGTGATGCCCTGTGCAGTCAGCAGGGATGCCATCGTGCAGCAGGGCTACATTTGATTCTGATCAGGTACTTTTACTGAGAAAGAGAGCAAGACAAAGGGTAAAAGGTCACTGGTGACTAATTTTCTGAAAACCAGCAGCTTGTGTAAGTAATAGAACATTTATTGTATTTCTCTGTCATCCCAGCAATGAGCTAGAAAATCCATAAGAATTCCCAGCACTAGCCTTTATTAAAGTATAGCCCTGGATTAGTTTAATATCCAATTTAAAGTCACTGCCCGCACCTACTTTACTTACTTTTCTTAAAGAGAGCTATTTCCCCCCAATAATCTCCCAATGTAAATTGCCAAGAATATCTTTTTCCTTAATAAGAACTAAAGGAATTTATTTTGAATATGGATGTGCGTATGTGCATGTTGAGAAAAGAGGCAGCATTCTTCCTATGTTAGAGTTATTTTCCCCATACTGAAATATTAAAACATAATAAGAATAGGGCAAATACTGCAAAATCCAAGCACAGCCTTCCAAAAAGCAACAGCACAGGAGGTATAAACTCATTTTACAATGTTTGCACCCTTTCCTTTTGCTCTGTGCAAACATTCATATGCTTTCAAAATATTATTTTTCTGAAAGGATGTTCACAAAGCTCACCTCTGTTGCGGATGAGACAGAAATTGTTAACCTGACTTCCTCAGGTCCATACCCAAGCTACAGGTCTAAGACTAATCAGCTTGAAAATAAAGGAAGAATGCCCCTCTCCAACAGGAATCTAAAAAGTACTTGTGATCACTGCACTCCTCATCTGTAATGATTTGATTGGAGAGACTGAGTGATTTGGTAGAGCTGGAGATGGCAGTCAGTGTTTTCAGTCATATAGTTGAGAGCTATAAACACTGTTATTGGACCTCCAGTGAGATTCTTGATACGTTAGCCTTACAAAATGTAATTCTCCTCTAGACTAGAACAATGGAATGTAGATGCTCTTCTGTGTGAGTGAGTGCTTACCGTAGAGGGTTTCATTCAGCAAATTGTCTTCTGATGGCTCAGATTTCACTACATCTATGCCTAGATGACCTTCCTGATGCATCACCTGAATCATGCATATCCTCCAGAGTGTGCTCTTCTAGTATGGTATCCAGGTGAGTTACACCTGAGCAGGTGCTGCCTTTTTACTACTGGCCACCCCCTTCAGAAACAAGCCTATAGCCCTCCTGAGCCTCTAGCAGTGACTGCTCTGTGAGCACTCCTCAGCTGCTTGGTGAGAGCTGCTGCCCTGGGGAAAGCTTCTCCCATATCAAACCCACCGTGAGTCTGGAAATCCCTCTCCTCCCATTAGCAAAACTGCCACTCTTGGTTTGCTTGTATGCTCAGGAACCTTGGAGGGAAGTAGAAGGCAAGAGCCTGAGTACTCCTGGCTCTCCAGGCTGCACTCCTGTTTTAGGAAGAGGCAGCTTTCTTCATCTATGGTCCAGCTCTGTTTTTTGATCTTTTCTGCTAGGTAGAGGCCAATCCACGGCAGATTTCCTGTACCTGGTTGCACGTCCCACTCCTGTCTGAGCTGCCAGAGATCACGGGGCATATTCTACTGGGGGAATAAAAAAGACAAATATGAGAACATTTTCTTCAGATAATTTAAATTTCTGGTCTAAATTCCCTGGCATGACCAGCTCATAATTTATGTTTATGACATTACAGCCAGTTATCACAGCAGAAAAAGACAAGTGTTTAATATGAAAGTTTTACTATAAAGTAAATTAGATAATATTAATGTTTTACATTTATTAGCTATAACTAATGTACATTTTGAAATATATCAGAAGCATTATGTTCAAATGTCACAGATTCTGAATTAAATAGATTTTTTTTTTAATCAACAAACCTCTGAAATTGTGCTTCCATAGTAGCTGTTTACTTGATAGATTTATGATTGCGCATGCTTTAAATCAACATGGCAATACTTTTAAAAATAACATTCACAGCTCTTTAATTCCTACTTTCTGCATATTTTTTATTTATAGGAAAAAATTTAGTTGAACCTTGTTCAGTGCTAAAAAAAGCACCAGAGATAATAACATACAGATAGGTATACTACTGTTTCTGCATAGTCAATATGATGCTGGCAATACTGCTGTGCCCTAGAGTGGTTTTCAACTAAGCAAAAGATGCAGGAACAGCAGAAATTTGTAAATTAAAGTAAATTATCAATTTTCAGAAGTGTCACAGCATGGAAACCATTTTGATATTTTACAAGAGGAACACACAAGAGAACACACAATAAAAGAGACAATCTGTTCCTCTAGCAGAATCCAACTGTTTGTTTGGGGTAAGACATTAGAGAAACTGAACCTTCCAACGTGGTGATTTCAGAAAGCCAGAAAATTTTGATCCTGCCTGTGTCTGACACTGTATCCAGATCATAAAATACAATTGCTTTGCACTCAATTTTGATCATGGAAACTTCCAGTTCAAGAGAAAGTGCAGAAGTTACTTTCTGTCTTACCCCCTTCAAATCTCTGCTGTTCAGAGAGGCAAGGTGGAGAATGTGTCCAGGTGCTAAATGGAAGTAAAATTTACAGAGGCCGGAACCCCAGGAGACGTTACCAGCAGGTTACAATTACCACGGTTCAAAACCCGAGTTAAAAAAATAAGATGGTCGATGGAACTGCACAGGAGGCAACAATAAACTAATATGGTTTTGAAAGGAGACAGAAAACTAAGTAGAAATGGGAGTATTCAAGTGCTGGATATATAACCTGGGGCATATTAAGTGGAAGAAATAAATCAAGCAATAGCTCCGAGCACATGGTATAGAGCTGTGTTTTCCTTTAAAATTTGTGAAATGATAGCAATTTTTTGACAGAGTTTTTAAGAATCAGCTGGACACATATTGGAGATGAAGAGGTAAATCTGCAAACCCACACCACTGAAAATCTGGAAAGCCTGACAACAGCATAAGGGCTGAGTTTAAGCAATTTCAGACTGACACAATGCTTCTAGAGATTACTAAGGCATTAGGTATGACAGGTCCAGTTAAATGTTAACTAGAAGCAAACAGTACTTTTTCATGAAAAATGTGTTGGTGAAAAATGATAAATAATGTTAAAAAATTTAAAATAGATAGGAAGATAACATCTGCAAAAAATCATGTTTTAAAATATGTTTAAAGTATGTGGAGTACCAGTTGAGTTTATATGAAATCAGGCAAAAAAAAGAGAAAAGCACAATTAAAGCTAAGAAGGGAAAACACCTTTTAGTACATTATAGCACTGTGATAGACGATGGCTTTAGTCACAGAGCCTGTACCATTTTTATGCTTCCAGCCAAGCAAAGCAAGTTGCAAGATCTTTAACAAGAAAACTGAAATCTTGAGCCTACTAAATTACTAACACAGCAAAACAATAATGTCATGCGATGGGGAAGACTGGTTAAAAGGTCCATGTTTCAGTGTAAACATTTTGCATTTGAAAGTGTTGAAACCTTTTTTTAATAATGTAAAGAGAGTTCTTTATCAAATTTTTGATCAAAGCATGTAGGAAAAAACAGCAATAACCCAAGAGCTGAGGCATGCATATGACTTTTGGGAAGGTATTTAATCAGATTTCTCTCTACTGGTAAAGAACAGTGGATAAATAATTCTTTGCCTAGAAAAAGATAGACTGATCATATAAGCTAGTGATTTGGGCAGTTATCTGGAATGGGACAAAGAAAACTTGATCCCATATCTCATACAACCCATTTATCTCCAAGGAGCACCCTAGCCACTAAATTATTGATTTTACTGAATTAACCTGCACATATTGAATTAACCTTACACATATATTCATTTGCTGACTTAAGCCCCTGCCATCATACTCACAAACAAGATATTTTTTAAAGTTTCCAGTTTTGTTATGAGGGAAAAAGATAGCCAATTTGATCCAAAATATCATAAAAACTTCTAAATGAAAGTAGAAACATTACAAGAATAGCCAGGGGTTATTATGCCTGCATTTTTTTCTCAAGTTTTTATAGAAGCAAGAGGTCACCAAGAAGATCAGGAGGCCCCTTATGGCTGATGACAAGACTAATTTGTTGACAGAAGATTTAGCATTACTTAAGAATTATATGAATTCTTTTTATCAAAGGGAAAAATGGCTGATAGAGACCAGAAACAGATTTATTTCCCTGAGGAGGAAGAAGAAATACTAAAGGAAATCAATATCAGATCAGAACAGGTGATTGAGAAATTTGAATGTTCTAGTTGCAGGAAAAAAAGATCCATGGCTTTTTTTTTTCCTTCAAAAAGGCTGCAATTGTGGTATAAACATTTATCATTTGAAAAATGGAGAATCAAGACCAAACAAAGTCAGAAAGATTCAAACTAATTGGTTTACATCAGAAGCATTTCCAGATAAATTACTTTCAAAACAGTTTGTTAAGACAAACTGGATGGGAGAGTACATTTTTCACTTTTTTTGTCCACTTCATCCTGTTCTAAAGAAAATAAACCAGGATGTGAAGGTAGGAGGTTTTCACAGTAAAGGAGTTCTTGGCATTGGCTTGTGATCTACCAAATGCCAGACATTGTCATCTGAGGAAGAAACAGGAACAATTCTTACAGAGAAGAAAGCTGGAGGCAGAGGTATTCTTGTCCTCAGACTGATTTTTGGGGTTTTGCTGCATTTGGAAATCATGCTCATATATTGTAAGCATTTTCCTGCTTGAGTTCCTTCCTTCCAACAATCTCTTTCAAAGTAATCACAGGCTTTGTGTGCACAGAGCGGGGAGGAGGCAGATATTACTGCAGAAAGCACAGGAGAAAAAATAAGATTTTAAACTTCTTCTGAGGCAAGTATTATGGTTAGGTGTATTTGTCCTCCAAAAAAATGGAGCATGATTGATAGCATCTGGTTATAGGTCTATACAGGTCTGCCCAAAACGGAGACAAGCTTTCCCAAACCACCACTGTTTAATGTGCCTTTCCTTATGAGTATTCAGTATAAGATGACCTGATCACAAGTTTAGAGCACTCACATTCTACTGTAATTCCTCAAATCTCAATATTGCTTAAACCTTAGAGAGAGCCAGCAGGAACTGGCCCTTAAAAAGACAACATTTTGATGTGGTTTTTGACAAACAAGCTGTCCTCATGTCATAGCCTGGGAAACACCCACAGACTTGAGTAAAGAGGCACTTGAGCACTTTGGCTATCCCTGGGCTGCAGTCAGTCCTTCCGTGATGGCATTGCTCCAATTACCTGGAATGAGGGATCGGCTTAAACATGGAATGGCTCTTCTCCTCTCTGCCTATTCACTTCTGTTTCCTTCCCATGGAAACAAGGAAGAGATAGTCATCTGGGCCTTGTCCAAGCAGGGAGAGGGAGGCTGGTCAGGGGGCACATCTGGAATGAGATGGCCCTCAGAGGTCCCTGGGTACAGCCAGGCAGTGTTGAAGAGGAAACGCCAAAGCACATAGATCAGACAAAGTGCAGCTTTGTTTCCTGACGCATGCTGCTTTGTAGATTTATAACTTCACAAACAATCCTAATAAAAACAGGAATTATTTCCACACTGAGCAGCTTCCCAGCACGAATAAGAAAACAGGAGTCAAGATCAGTTACCTAATACCAGCTGGTGTTTCTTCAGTCATTTGGGGAAAACTGAAGAAGAAATATGTAAGCTTCAAGTACAACTACCATAATCTATGGTCTCATTATAATGAACTGTCAGGGAAAGATGGAGAATATCAAGGTGAACGTCTTCAAATGTTTCAAATAAATTTGGCTTTATTGAGCACTGAGCCCTATTTTAAGATTAGGAAAATGAACTAAGGAGTAATAATTGTGGAATATTATAGAAATAGGAATTCACTGAGAGATTAATATATAGTCTATAAAGGCAGAATTTACCATTTGAAACTTTTGCAGGGGGACAGCGAAAGAGATTATTTCAGTAAAGTGACAATGAGGTTGAAAATACCATTGACTTCTTCAATTTGAACTCAGAAGGGTTCGAATGCAGAGAGAGGCACCAAGCCTACTGAATCGGGGATACTTGAGAGCCAAAGGCACAAGACTGCATATTTAAAGGCAGTTGTGCTTGCAGGCTGCAGTGGAAATGGTGTCAGGGCAGCTGCTCTTCCACCAGCACACAAATGGTCTTCTCAAGATGCAAAAATTATTCAAGGCAGCAGATGAGACCTCACAGCCCTGTCACCAAGCCTACCTATCACACATACATGGATATATCTCTATCCATCTCAAATATGTACTGCTACTTAAAAAGAAACCTTCCTCTGACTCCGACTGTTCCTACTAATTTGAGATTGCATGTTTCTCTGTACTTTTCACGCAGTAGCTAAATGACAGTCACACATGCAAATCCTGGATAAAGGCTGTCTTACATCAACTTACTAGTTAACAATCAGTGCTGTAAGATTTTCCTTAACTCATGATCAATCTTTGGTTCCAAGTTGATTGAGATCGCATGAATAATTTGAGTCTTCATCATTTTTGTCTGTAGAGGTTTTTGAAGATGGCTACAAGAAAATGACCATCACTTACTATTTCTTGTCTACTTCAAACTAAGTAATGGTTAGTATACAACTATTTGGGCTTTCCTTAAAATTGAGAAAAAAAAAGGAAAAAAATTAAACATCTTCTGGGAGAATCCTTCCTGTGAAATAAAATATCAAACCTTCTCATGCTCACTAAGAGTATCTACTACTTGCAGAGGATCCAAGGACAATAGAAGAAGGATGCTTCTCCCATTCTAATCAGTGGAAAACTAAGAATAACCTGGTTCTCAGATGTTGTGATGAACACAGATGAACTTACTGATATGTCTTGGGAAGACTCCTTATCCCCTATATATAAACACCAAAATGAGAGAAGTGTGGCAAGATAGGAAAATAACTTAAAATCTATTGTGTCTTGCTTCATTTGCTCTTTTGCAATGCAGTTTATAGCTTGCAATAAAGCTGCTCCATAATAATCTCATTTTGTACTTTGATTCCTTCCCTCAAAATTCATGAGCAACATAAATGGCTAAAAGCCACCTCTGACAAACAAGTCTTTCCTACAGCTTAAATGCTAACATGAAAGATAATACTAATGGATACTAGTAGTGGAAGTTCTTGAATCAATGTCCATGTCAAATTTTCTAACCAGAAAGCCATTAATAGCACTATAATCTGCATTTCTGCTCATTGTCTAAACTGAATTTACCTTGTGCTCTGCTGGAGCTCAGGTCCAAGGTTCAAATTTGAAAGAAATGAAGTATTGCTTGGCATGACCTGGGTGATAGTGCTTCATCAGAGTGGATCATGCCTCACTCTAGTAATCTCTTAGATAATTTTCCTTTTTTCTTTTCTTAATACCAAAAGTTTCAATGTTGTCATCATTCCTGTCATAGCTTCGTGCTACAATCTCAACATATCCTTGTGACACCTCCCTGCTTGGTTGTCACAGGTGTGTGCAGTAGCACACTAATAGATAAACAGCACAGATACAGCAGAAACCCAAAACTGGACTTAAGGAGGGAGATGTGAGAGTTGCCAGCAGCAGGAGGTGATGTGCGTCCATCCCTCCCATAGCTGTGTGTCTGCAGTTGCATTCACCAGTTGGCATTATGATGTGTTCTAGCTCACACTTCTACAGCCTGCATATATCTATGGTGAATTATAAAAGAAAATGAAAAAAAGAGAAATGTTTGAGTATGAGGACAGTTAACCATTTAATAATCTTATCAGGACCATAAGTCATATCTGGTTTTGCTTCTGGAATATTGTTTCGAATCTGAACTTCAGTCTGTTTGAGTAGAACACTTTTTCTTCTACTGCTAAACTGACTCAGCCCTGTACTTCTGGGTCAATGAACAAAAAACATGGAGTGCAGATATTCCTGTCAGTTCTTTCCAGCAGGACAACTTTAGAGGGTCCAGACAATGGAGAATATTTACCAAAGAATGCTAAGGACCTACTTGAGGTTCAGTGTACTACCAGCTGCTGAGCCTGGGAAAGAGTTGGCTCAGCAGGAATGGGGCTTCCCCTTGTGGAAGAGACACCTGAAAGACATTTTCATGCAAACTCAGCTGTTCCTTTCAAGCAGCTCAAATCCAAAATCTCCATCTTTCACCTTTAAGTGATACCTTGTCCACTTGTCCAAAATGATGAATGGGGCTGTGGATAATAAACCCAGTTCTCTCCAGTTTCTGGCACCACCACAGAAGACACAGGATTGCTTTTGTTGGTTAACTCTTTTGGTTAACTCTTTTTCATAACGCTCATTTCCTCAAGGTGCCTTTCAGCTGTTAGCATTGTGTACAGCTACATTTTGTGGTAGGAGAGATTTCTAGTTTTCAATGTTCCATATATACCTTTAGTAAATAACAGTAAAGAAGGTATTTACCAGGTATGTGTCTCATAACAGCTTTCAGAAAATGCACCATTGAATCCATGCCTTGCTATGTATGTTTTGCTGTGCTCAGACTAAGGAGCTGAAGAGGCTCATTACAGCAGAAAGATTTGTAGGCTTTTAGGGCAGCCATTCTTCCTCTGCCTGCCTCTCCATTTCTGTAAGACGACAGTCACACCACTGTCCTGTTTTGTAAGACTTTTTGAGAGAAATAAGTTAGGAGGAAATGTGGGGAAAGAGGTATATTTTCATTTTAAGTGGCACACTTGGAAATAAGTCCAGTGCTTGAGCAAGCAGGGGAAGGAGCTGGGTTTATTTCCCTTCCTTCCCCTCCTTGCTGTTGCCAACTGAAACAAAAAGCAGGAGAAGGGGGAAGGTTAAATGCTGAGAAGGAGTTTGCACACATCCAATTTTGGAAAGCACCCACTCCTTTTCACTTCAGCATCATGCTCTCAGGACAAGCTCTCCTGGCTAGGAATAAACAAGGTGCCTTATTGAAATCCAGGGTGTGGCTCTGGTACAGGCATCACTACAGCCCTGCGTGAGGCACCAGGAGCCAAGTGCTATGTGTGAAAGCTGGCTCCTGTGACATGAAAGCAAACACCTGCTGTTCGTATGCTTGAGATCAAACATTGATTTCTCAAACTCTCTGCCACCCAAGAACCAGATGAGTCCAACAATTGTCTTTCCTACATGGAAATAAAGCAATGATGAAAATCAGGGGGTGCAAAGTGTTGTGTAAAGACTGAAGACCTGTCTTGCCCTTAACTCTTTTTTCTTTGGAGATGAAGCACAGACTTCCTGCTCATCTCCTGCCTTACTAGCAGTATTTCTTTTCCAGCACAGCAAACTGTGAGGCACTGTGAAGAGCTGTTTTATTTAATCTTTCTTCAACTTAATGCTCTGTTTACTTTTTATTGGTAGTATGTTTTTTGTTGTATGTGCTCAGGCCAGAAGAGTGTGGCTGCTGAACATGCAATTCCCCCTATGCACTAAGGGAGATCAGTAGCAGCACTCTCACTATCAGACTCTGGAGCTTAGTGAGAAGATTTTGTTTACAGGGGAACCTTATCCTATGCATCTGAAGAGCAGTGGGGAAACTGCCAGTCCCAAATCCTGTCGGCATATTTGATGAAGAGGGGAGCATGCAAACAGCAGTGTGACTCATTTTTCTGGACAGCAAAAGCCATATGCACTACAGCTTGCTCTGTGTTTATTCTTGCCATAGTCCACAGCATCCTCTGTTCCCCGGGAGCTTGGTGGGTTCACTGTTTTCACTACTTTGAAAAATGTGGATACTAGGGACAAGGAGAAAACTACAGCCAGTGAAAGCATAAGGAAGCTCCTATGGAGAGCCCAGTCACCTTCTGGACATATGGATGTTACTACGAAGTCCTTCCATAACCCTGGGTATCTTCTGGATTTGGCTCATTCCCTGAGTGAGAGGAAGATTTGGGATGTTCTGCTCTGAAAGCAAATTTTTATCCCCATTTGCAATGCATACGTTATTTTATGGGTACAAAACTCTCAAGGGTGCATCTCAAATTCATGTAATTTTTTTCATCAGCTTCTCAGATTTGCAATAGCTGCTAGATGTGTAAAGTCTCAAGAAACTAGAAACTCCCTTATGAATCTCACTGTGCAGGTGCCACAAAGCAAAAATTATCTCTGCTAATATAATCATTAACTCAGAATTTCCCACTGGAGATTTATCTTTTTCTTCTCCCTCACCCCCTGCTCCCCTGGTTCTCACATGTTTGTAGAGATTGCACCTACTTTTAATTACAGTAATTTCACAATTATAAGCCACACCTGATTATAAGCCACACTTTTTTTTTTTAAACCCGAGGATCCATGTGTAACAAAGTAACAAATTAGTAACAGGCACAAATTGGTGTCAGGTGCTCAAGTTGCAACAGTTTTCATAGACCAGAGAAGCCTTTAAAGGCAGCCCCAGGTGCCCTCCTCGCTGGCTCTTACTTCCGGGTTGGCATTTCACTGGGATTTGTCCATAGATAAGCCGCACCTGAATATAAGCCGCACTACTGGGGTAGGCTGGATTCTTCAATGAAAAAGGTGCAGCTTATAATTGTGAAATTATTGTAATTCAGGACAGTTTTGATAACTCTTCTCACATGAATGTGGAGGATGTGAAGTGCCATGGTTTCTGAAAAATTGAAGCATAACAGCAGCTTCTTAATCCAAATGCCCTGAAAGAGAAAAATAGAACCAAAACTGAAGTGCTCTGTGAGGCTGATAGAAATTGCCTCATCTAAATTTTATTTCCTTCAGCAAAAATATTTGAAATCAAAATAAATATTCATGCAGAATTACACTTAGAATAAATTACTTACAAATTGTGAAAATTATGTTCCACTACTTCAGTCAGGAAAGTGTAAGCAACAAAGCTGAACTCTTTCCATTATAAATAGAAAGACTTATTTCTTACTGGTCTCATTCTGGCTGATCAGATTCAGAGATGTAAACACACCTTTATGAGACGGAGGCTACAAATGTAGAACTTTGAAACTCTTCCCTTGATTATTGAGAGAAAGAGGAGCATGCCAAGAAATCTTGCAATTATAGCTGAACTCTTTTGAAATGCACCCTGTTGGTGGGCCAGTCTCTGGGTATTTCTGAATAACACTTGGTAGCTGCTTCTTCAGCCCTTCTCTTATGTCACCGTATCTCCCCCACTACGCCTCCACCCAGCCCTGCTCCTTGGCACTGGGGCAGCCCTGTGAACTCCTGGCCATGGGAGCCAACTCCATCCCAGAGGGACTCTCCTGATGATGTGTTTTCTCAGCATGGAACACATTTCACACTGCCCTTCTCCTTCAGGTTTCCATCCCCTTGAGCCTAAGTAACACTACTGTGGCACTGACTTCAATAAGTAACTTTTTATTGTGTCTAATCATGTGCAAATGTGTTAAAATTGGTAGTTTTTAGCAAACAGTTATGGAACATATTACTGTAAGGCATTTGTTCATGGCGTGACAATGATTGGCTCCATGCCACTTAAATGTTTTATTTAATAATGTGGGAATTTCAGTGTGTTTTCCTTTCATTATTTTTAACTTGAAAACAGAAACAGAAAGCCCCTTCTTTAAAGTTAAAACTTTACCGCCTAGAGTCTGTCAAAAGCAATATAAGCATCTGGATTTTAAAAAGAGAGCTTTTGCAGGATGTTAATTTAATATACTGGCATATTTCGTGCATACTTTTTATATTTTGTATGCTTAGAGTTATCTCTAGAGTGACCACCCAGGAACAACAGACTTTTCAAAATTCAAAACTTACGAGCCAAATATGATGTTCATGTAACATTGCACATTTCAGGTAATGTCTGCCAATCCTGGAAAATATGCTATGCATAACATTTCATCTGTTCCATGCAATGCATTTATACAAGCCATCATGTAAAATAAAAGGGTTTACATTACAAACAATCTAACCTTTAGCTCCCAGACCTTCCAAAACAATTCCACTGTTAATAAGGTATGCTATGAATAGGAACGTCTCCAATCCCACATGAGTAACAACTTTTCAAGGTAACATCTCAAACCCACACTTTCCTGGCTAAGATTCCACATTACATTGTATGTCATGTGAGAGGAATTAATAACCAAGTCTGGGCTGTTGTTCTAAATTGGGAATGTCATTAAAATAAAGAAAAACATACATTTGTCTTTGCCTAGTTTCCTGAAGAACTTCTGTTGAGGTCTTTTGCAGTACCCCTGCAACTAGAATAAAGAGCTCTCCATTGCTTAATGTCAGTACTGGATGCTGGCTGGCTTATGCACTTCAGGAACAAACACACTTTTTGAGAAACATAGTCTAAAAATACGGTGTGTCCAACACAAAGCAGTTCTATTTGTGCAAGCCATTTCCTCCTATACTTCCATTAATCAAGTTTGGAATCAAAAAAGAAAAAAATTGTTTTCAGCTGAACTCTTTCATTTCAGAACTTGATCTTTGCGGGCCTTTATGATTGTACTTTTATTTTTTAACAATTTCCCTGTATTCAACTGTTTTGTGAGCTTTCTTTGGGTAACTATGCTGAAGCTCCCATATCATACAATTAGTATTGACAAACCATTCTCCTCTTGACTCTGCTGTAAGAGGCAGATGAAAATTAAAACAAGAATATTTTGACAATTTAAGATCAATACAAGTGATAGATGCACAAGACTGTCCCAACACAAAAATTGCAAGAACAGGGGAGATGGAAAACCAAACAGTAGAAAAAGTGGCATATTTAGCAGATGCAGAAAGACAGAATGAGATATGAAGGGTTACAATTCATGGTTCATCCCTGACATAGCATTTTTTCTTAATCTTTTTTTGAACCCTACTGCAATGGTCTTGCAGTAGTTATCCAAGAATTCAGCATCCTCTGTTCGCTATATCACATTTTATTTTGTTTTCTTCTACAATCATATTAACCATTCTCTTCCAAAATGAAGAACTGCAATACAAACCCCCTATTCTTCAAAGAGCAGAGGGGGAAAAAAAGCAGCATTAGGAAGAAAGACCTGGGGCTGCAGATTTACCAGTTCTTTTTACATGACAACTAGAAGTTATGTCAGCTTCACTACAACAGATTCTGGAGTGAAATAAACTAACTTTCAAGGATCTTTCTGTTTCAGTCGTGAAAGCATTAGCTGGAGAGCTGGAGAAACTGGGAACATTTTGGAAGCTGAAAAATGAGGAAGTAAAAGGAAGGGTTTTGAACTCAAGCACTGAGATTCATCCTGCTTGAAATAACACACTTGAAATAATTGTGCTTACTCAGAGCTGCTATGGGCACTGATGGACAAAATTTAAACTACCTGATGACTCTGATGGGCAGATTACTAAGGAGAGGACCACTTGCTGATGGTGCCAGCGTGACTCTTTGACCTTTTGTGGACCACCTGAAAAGACTTGGTTATGTCTGGCTCAATCTACCAGTAATAGATGATGATTATAATAATTTTAAATTAGTTACAATCATCACCCATACATTTATGTACGGTGATGCGGTTCTGAAAAAACTGGACTGCTGTTTCTGAAAAAATAGAGAAAAAAACCTTCCTGCAATTTTTCAACTTTTTAGAGTTGGTTGTGGTACCCTAAAGAAATTTTTCTCCTATATATTGCTTTAAAAAACAGTTACGTTATAAAATACATATTGGCAGCAAAATGCTGAAGCTTAGTTATCCAGAGTCTCTAAGCAAATGCTGCACTCTCAAGCTGCCAGGAGCCCAACAGCTGCATCTGATTTTCGTAAAAGGGAGCAGATTGCTTCAGCTGCCCCCCGCAGGAAGGCGAGGACCAGGGTGTACCCTGGCAGGCACAGCTCCTGCTGTCCCAGCCGTCCCACTCACAAAACAGAGCAATCTTACATCCTGTCTCACAGTCTACCAAGCCCCTCCCTCATGGAGTGGGAATTTCTCATCTCCCACACATCCAACTAACTAGGAAGCGAGGCTTTGAGAGAAATAAGGGTAGTTAGCCACATCCTAATCCATCGATACACCATGGCTACAATTAAATAGGATGGCATATAATAATTGACTAACAGCCTTTTTTTTATGCACTCTGAGAAGAAAGACTTCCCTAGATTTTATAGCTCATCTAGGTAGCATTTTCAAAAGTCTATGCAACTCAGGCTGCTCAGGAGGGCAAAATTTGAGGCAAGAACTGCAGTGCACATCTTAGGAAGATTTATTTTTCACCCAAGTTTACAAAATATTATTTATAATTCCGTTACCGCTACAAGTTGCTGATGATATCACACTTGGCTTTTTACATCTTTTCTGCCACCTGAATTCTAGCTCCGAGAAATCCTACACTGCAGCAAAAGGCAGGAAGATGTCAAAAAGCATGTGCTATGACTTATCATGCCCCAAACATGCTGAGAACACAGACACTATATAATGCCTGATAGAGTGCTTTTGTATTGGGACATCAACAGCTTTTCCTTTGTCAGTAGTGCTAAATGAATTGGAAGATCACTGTGCTACAACTTCTCAGTCAGGAGAGCTGTCAGCAGCTCTGTGATGGCCATCTGGGGAAAACAAATGCTTGGCCCAAAGTGAGATGATGTAACAGATGAGGAGCACTGGCAGGGACATGGTGGATTATATTAAAAACCTATCTTATTTGTTAGCTAGCTGTAGATGACAGCATTGGAGTGCACAATAAAATGCATTTATGATTCTCCATAAATCCCTCGGGTTCACCACACTTGTCTACATTGTGAGCTCATTTATTGGCCAGGAATGAAACAGAAGTCAGTTGTGTTTCATTCAAGATTAAAAATGTTACTTATCTATATCTCAAATAGTAGCTGCTGCATAGTGCAGAAGTCTGTTGACTGTATTTGGCCTTTTTTTAGCATGCACATTTTCACATAAATTTCCATGTACATTTTTTTGGAAGAGAACACAAATGTTTTCCTGACTGCGCTGTAAGATAATGTGCAATGTGTATTATTTTAGTTCTACACAGAAAAAGAGAAAATTCAAACAGCAATGTCAAATGCCAAAACTCATGTGTCTGCAACTCCAGTTTTATGAAGAACAGAACACTCTTTGTGCCTGGCAAGATTTAATCCCATTAATAACAAATTAATTTTCTTTAAAATAATATAATCATTCCTACAGAATAAGGATCAGTTCATGGCTATTTCACAAGCATGCAAAGCTTTTCTAGTTGCTTATTTTTTACATATACTGTTAGGTCTTCTCTGACCCATAGCAATACAACACATGTATATTTGGCCAAATATGCAGCAAATAAACAATATTGATGAGGATGCAGTGAATCAGCAGACCAAAGTGATTGCATCTGTTTTTCAACATGACACTGAGAAGTCTACAGGGTTTTGGCCCAATGAGAGTCTCTTCTAACTGCAGAGATGGAAAAGGAGACAAAACCATGATCCTACTTGTATCTTCACTATTCAGAAAACACTCAAAAATGGACAAGCACTACAGAGAGTATTTACAGTAATTTCACACTCATAAGCCGCACCTGGTTATGACCCACACTTCTGGGTAGCCAGGAAGACCATGGAATGTGTCCATAAATAAGCCTCACCTGGTGATTAGTTGCACTTCCAGCATCGGCTCAGTTCTTCAGTGAAATAGGTGCAGCTTATCAGTGTGAAATTACTGTACTATGTTCGGTGTTGGCCCGCACGTTGTGATGTGAAAGTCTGCACTGAAGAACCTCAGCAAACAGACTTTGCTGGTGTTTTACAATACATGTGCCATGTAACAAAATCATGTATGTTGCAAACAGCAAGACAGAAGGTGAGCAGAAATCCATTGGGGGTTTATTTAGAAATAGAAGCTTGCCATTGCAGTCTGCATAAGTAATCAAGCTTACATGTGCTCATAAAAAGAAAAAGGAAAGTATCTTGAATAGATTTCAGAGGATCTTCCCTGTCAACCAGGACTTCAACAGAAGCACAGATTTAATTTACAGCTTTCTCAACTGAGAGTTGAATAGCATAGCATGTTCAGAAATTTAAATGTCAGTGATTAAAGACATTTGTTTATTATGTGTGAGCTTGTTTCTGGACTTGATTTTTCTGGGGTAGCTGGTTCTGCACATTTCAATGTGATTTACTGAAGAAGCTACTGAAAAACACACATTTGCATAGCTATATTTGCTTGGTCTGTTTGTTCAAAGTTACCATAGTTTTCAAGCACCTTCCTTTATGGAATGGCGAAACCCTACTATACTATGTTTCCATAGCTCCCAGCAGTAAATAAGTCCTATCTCCCTACAAAGCAGGCAATTTTCCTGTGATTTCAGAGCATGCAGGAGAGTTTTATGCTCAGGTCTGGAACCCAGATTATCAGGGTTTTGCTGCCAGTTCAAAACTCTGACCTTAAACCAATAATTTCTTCCTCTCCCTTTACAGGCCCATTCTCTTCCCTTTGCTTGTAACTTCTTGACCATTTATGGTGCTTTATTCATCCATGAACAGCTGTCAGTTTGCCTGCATTCCTTCCCTTCCGTCATTGGGATCGGTAGAGGTTTTGTTCCTAATCACAACCTAATTGGCTCTTTAAAATGCTTAATCCTCTTGGAAGATTACTGTAGCAGAGGCTTCCAGGAAATGTGTGCTCTTGTGGTATTGAAGGTTTTGGCGTGAAAGCTTGGGGCTTTCTACCCAATTGCTCCCACCACATCAGAGACATTTGGAGGAAAGCACAGGTAGCTTCCACAAGTCCTCTACAGCATGACATTTCCTCTGGAAAACAGTGGTGGCCTAAGGCTGAGGTATAGGTTTGCAATGATGCTTTGGAGGAGCTGCTACAATATAACAACAAACTGAATTAATAGATGTATTAAATTATTGAACTTCATTCAAACCATTCACAGTACACGCAGTTTAAATAACTTTATCAAAAATAGAAATAAAGTATGTATTTACAAGAAACTGCATGTCTACCATCAGTGCTTTTTCTTACCCAAAGACTGAAATACATGATACCAAAATCTACTAAAGTTCTTAATCAATGAAGAGGAAAAGGTGAGGAGAAAAGAGAGAAAGAGAATTACAAAAGAATTAACATTCCTAACCTGCTAAAGACCCAATAGCCACTGTTGGAAAAAGATATCTTCTATAATAACCACATTTATTATGCATTACTAGTAAAATCCTGACAGGTTTATCAAGTCATTATACAGAAACCCTACCACTAGTGCATGCTCACATACCAAAAGCCCACAATTTAAAATTACATGTTTGGGCATTCATTGGATAAGAATATTCCGGGGGAGAAGATGGGTGAAAAAAATAGAAGAGATAAAAAGAAGGAATCTGCTAATAACATTAGAAGATTCAGGCATATCTGCAGTTCTTGACAACTGCATTATTTCCATCATCATTATCTCAACTTTACTGTATAAGTTCCCTGAAAATACCTTGGAAAAAGGATACCTCAGAATCCCCATATCTTATCGAATGATGAGTTTTAATTGCCCCAACCAACATTCTCTTCCACAACTTCTGTTTTTACAAAGGATTCTAACAGACTTGAAGTGCTCAGAACAGAAACAGGGGAACATTATGGAACACAGCAAATTTAAACACAAGTTAGTTTAAAATTTAACTGAAATAATGCAAGTTTTTGAACTGACTTCTATGGAGCTGGGTGTTCTGAAGGACCAGAAACAACGTGGGTGGAAAATAAGGCTCTGTTTTTGGAAAGGTTATGATGACACTTAAGAGCGACATCTGGTTTACCCAAGAATAAGTGCCAATAAACACCTTCAGCTGGAGAATTGATCATAGGCCTCAGCAAGCATGCTGGAGACATGTGAAATTTATTATAGGCCTCCCTGTTATTTACCTCACTAGAAGAAGCACAGTGCTAAAAAGCAAGAACAAACAAACAAACAAACCTGCCAGTTCATGAGGATGTCAAACAAACTGAAGCAGGAGATGACGGTGGTGAGACCACACTCAACATCCTAACACAGTTGGCATGGTAGAGACACTGCTCCGGGCACACAGCTCACATCTCTGACTTTATGTCAGTGTCAGTGGAGACCTGGGAACATCATCTCACATCTTTTGATGCTTATATTTATTTGATTTGCACTGGAACAGCAAAGAACAAAGGCAAAGCAAACTAGGTGTCCTGCAAAGTTTACTAATCAAGTGTGGTTGGATGGTATTTCTAGGTCTCAGGATTCAGCTTTGGTGGGTACTGTGGTCCAGGAGTCTGGTGGTGGTCTTCCTGGGGTGCCGCGACCTTCCTGGAGAGACGTCCAGCAGGGAATATCCCTAGGGACACAGGCATGCCCCATAGAACTGAGTGACTTCAGCTCTGGTGATTTCTAGCTTTCCTGTGAAGTCACTCTCAGGCAACGTGGGGATAAAAGGCAGGAGCCTTGTATAATGCTCCACAGAGAGCAGAGCCTTCATTATAGGAGACCACTCTGAAGAGTGCCAGGGATGAGAGCTCCCCTGAACTGGGGAGAAACAATGGTTTATACTGGTAAGGCAGGGGGTGGGGTAGAACAACAGGGCAAATAGTCTGAGGGCTCAAAAACCAAAAACCAAAACAAGGGAAAGAGACCAACAAGGTACAGGCTATTAACATGAAGAGACAGAGCATGATGGTGGGGTTGGGGGAGGGAGATAGCTTTCTTCTTGCCACAGCTGCATGGGACTCGCTTGGGAGCCCTATCTCTGAGGAGTAGCATAGATGCTTTTGGCCCTCAGGCCTCCCTCCCCCACAGGAGCACAGGGGGTTCCTGTGCCCAGGGCTTATCACCCTCCACAGGTGGGTCCTTAATTAATTTCCTTGCTGAATTTGACCAAAGCCTTCCTTGGTGGTGTGCTCACCAGCAGGAGCCCATACTGCAGCTACAAGTAAGAAATTACACAGATGTGCTCTAAAAATGAAGTTCCTAATGGAGAACTTGAATAAACTGACCTGAAACAGAGTTGTCAGTGCCTCTCAAGGGGGTATTTAAGCAGTGTCAAAAGTATGGAATTTTTATCATACTGACTCTATGATAAGCAAAGGAAAAGTTGTAGAGGAGTAAAAAAATGGAGAAGTATCTGGGTTTCAGCTGGGATGGAATTAATTTTCTCCATAGTATCTGGTACAGTACTGTGACTTGTATTTATTGAATATTGACTATTATATTGAATAATGTTGATAACACACTGATGTTTTAGTTGTTGCTGAGCAGCAGTTACACTAAATCAAGAACTTTTCAGCTTCTCATACATCCCTGCCAGCTGGAGGTGCACAAGAATTTGGGAGGAGATACAGCCAAGACAGCTGACCCCACCTGACCCAAGGGACATTCCATACCATACGGTACCTTGCTGAACAATAAAACCGTGGGGAGTTAGCTCAGATGTGCCAATTGCTGCTCAGAGCTAGACTGGGAATCAGTCAGCAGGTGGTGACCAATTGCATTGTGAATCACTTGTCTTGGATATCCTTAAATCATTGTTATAATTTTCCTTCCCTTTTCCATCCTATTAAGCTGTTTTTATGTCAATCCATGAGTTGTACCTCCAAAACCAAGGTATCAGACTTGTCACTCAAAAACTCCCAACTCTTCTGTGCTTCTAAAAAGAAGCTTGTGCTGAAGCATATCTGTTTTTTTCCTAGAGTTAGAACCAATCAATGGTTTATCAAGATACTCTTTATTCATTTTAGCAATACCATCTGAACCAGTATGGTCAAAGAGCTCTTTAAACATGCTATCCTAGAAGCATTTCCCTAAAGAAATCTGGACAGGTGGGAAAGAAATTTAATGCTTCTAAGTTTGTTTTTTTTTTTTTAAAAAAAAACAAAGCATTTGCTGCATGCTAGGACAGAGATTTTTGACTGGATTGAAAAATGATCCACAAGGAGGGTTCAGACATTGAGCCTTGATAGATAGCCACAATAACTCTAATAAAGCAGCTGTTGTTGACACTACCAAAGTTTACATATCAATTTATGACAGTGTGATGTTTCAGTACAGTATTGCTTAGAAGCAATTAGTTTCTTTTGGAGTGATTAGGTGTTCAGTTACTTACAGAGGCCCAGGGTGTTAGGAATGATTCAGAGTTTGCTTGCAAATTTCTGCTTTGAAAAACCTTTGAGTCTTACAGATATGTCTTGCAATCCAAAATACAGAGGAAAAAAAAAATTATGAAGCAATGCTTGCAATAAAAGTTGTCAGATAGACTAGAATTAATGAGATAAAAACAAATTACCTAAATGTCAGTGCTCTGCCAATTTACAAAGGAAGGAATTGGTTTCAGCCAGAGCTGCAGCACTGACACAGCACTGACATAGCTCCACCTGAAAAGCATTTCTGGGGCAAATGCAGAGAGAAGGTCAGTGACAGGTAGACAAACATAAGATCACTCCTGTTTTCCTATGCACAGAAACCTTCTATCCTGACATCCTGATCTGTTGGAAGAAGAATCATGTGCCCATCCAGATGAGGCTTTGTTTGAGCAAACAGACCAAAGCTCTGAGCTTGCAGGGACTGCACAAATCCAATGGGTCTGCACTAGTGCAGTGGATTCTGACCACCAGTCCAGGTTGGATGCTATCCAAAAACCCATCAGCAGCATTACAATAATGTTGCCAGTTGTACAAGAGGGCACATTTTCTTGTGGACAATTCTAAATCTCATATACAACACACTTCCCAAAGAGAGAGGTTGTTGTAACCATCCCATTAATAAAATCCTAAATATCAGTTTGCTCAGGTGCCAGTGATGATGAAAGAAATATGAATATAAACTGTCAAAATTTTAACATCTCATAAGACTATGAGATACTTTATAAGTTACACACATGCATTTTGATGGAACTACATCTGCCTCTGGAGCAGAGACCCTTCCCTTAGTTAAACAAGGCATGAATTAATAAGATTAACATGGTGCTACTCTAATAGTATTTGCCCTTGTATACTACTCATGGATAGTATACAGCATGTGATATACTCTAGTTCTCTGCATGTTAATTCCAGGTCACAGTTTAATTAGTCCATGCATACTGTATTTGAGAGACGTCTATTTCTGATGTACAATAATTTCATGATTATAAGCCGCACCTTTTTCATTGAAGAATCCAGCCTACTCCAGTAGTGCGGCTTATATTCAGGTGCGGCTTATCTATGGACAAATCCCGTGGTCTACCCGGCTACCAGGAGGTGCGTCTTATAATCAGGTGTGGCTTATAATTGTGAAATTACTGTAATTGCTTTTGTGTTGGGCTTTTAATTCATTAATCATTTCCCTTATCTCTGTTCTGGGCATGAGAAGACTATTTTGGCCCTAGCAAAGTCACAATAGCCTTTGGAAATCCCTTGCCAGTGATGAGAAGCAGGAGTGCAATGGTCTTCTGCCCTACATTCCCTTCTCCTCAAATCACTCTCTTAAGATTCAGACAGTCTGTGTCATGTGACTACACGTAGACACTGATCTCTAGTAATTTTGGCTATTTCTTTTCCTGCTTTTAAAGTCAAAATTGTTTCCAACACAATCTTTGTATCACAGTTGAAGTGTGGTGATTAATTTTCTGTGAAAGTAAGACCTAGTGGGTTATACAGAAAATTGTAAGCACTGACGCTGGAGCTTTAAAATGTTTCACAGAGAATATTTTCAAGAAGCAATCTGTGAGGTCCTAAGAATGAACCAAAAAATGCTCACAGATGTAAAAGTAGTATTTTACTGATCTCCCTTCCATAATTCATATCATTTGCCTTGTGTAACACATGGTCTCCTGACTCTGTAGTAATTAGGATTAAGATTTTAAATTATTCAAATTACTATTATTTGGTCTTAGAAATAAAAAGTTGTTTGTAGTAATAATATATTAATTACTCTAAACAGATCTGTAATACTGTGATATATTTGTATCAATGCTTCAAATAATTAAGAAATTTCTGACTAAATTAAAGTCACCAAAAGAGTATACATTAAATACAATCAAAGATATCACAAAAACAAAAATCTGAAGAGTCTGACAGCATGACATCAAAAAGGTTATCCATAAAATTATTCGACACCAAATGTTAATCCAATGAATAAAAACACTAAGAGTTTAAAGTAATTTGGCTAGCACACAAAAATCACTTGCAATGATAATCATATGCTCAGACTAATTGCACACCTGATTCTACAATAAACGCACAGCTTACAACGTTAAGCAGAGGGTTAAGGCTGATATTGAAGGTGATAGGACACGATTATATGTTCATTGTGTTTTAGATAGGTTTCTTTAAACATCAATGCTAGCTTGATCTACAGCAATCCAAGAGTCAGACTGACCATGTTCATTGGTCTCTATTTTTCTGTTAATACTACAATTTGCATACACATTGTACTTGATACAGCTGTAGGGGAACAAAACAGAACAATAAGTTGATGTAATACATACAGACATTGGGCTCATTTCATTTTTTTAATATTAATTTAAGTCAGTCATCACTACTTTTCTACATTTTTGTGGTCCCAGGTGCTGTTTCTCAGACAGGCCTTTCCTTAACACAACCTGTGCCTTGAAAAGGTCTGTGGAAAAAAACAAGCCATCTAGATTTCTGAAGATTTTCTATTCCTCCTCATGACAATGAGTTGCACATATTAAATCACATATCTCCAAATTTAAATTATATCTTTACTTTGCTGTTTCCAGATCCGCGAGTTCCATACCACCTTTGTTCCAAACAAGTGTCACTTGTTTCCAATATTGAAATACCTTATTAGTCAATTGCTATCAATTAACCTTCAGCAACCACACACTGCATTACAAAAGAATTATGAATGTAGATCAGATTACAGTCCATCACAGGGAGGGAATTAGGGGTATACATAATCAAAGTCCATTACACCATATACTGTGTGTAAATTACCACAGCAGGGCAGCATCAGTGTTTTCACTATATCTCAAAAACCCTTGGTGCATACTAATACTCAGAGCTTCTTTTGCAATGAAGGGACTAGAAGTAGTTAGCAGTCTGACTAAGACCCCTGGTATTAGAATTTCAAAGAATTTTATTCTCCTGTCTTTTCTCCACACTTCATATCAGAAAAAGCATTTCTTGTGCCGAAAGAGAAATATTCTTCCCTGCAAACAAAACTCTGATCTGTTAATGAAAATTATTTATATTAACACAAAGAATCATGAACCTGAGATCACAGAGCTATTTTGCTACAGAAATTAATCCAGATTTCCATTACATACTAAGCATGAAGTATCCTTAGCTTTCTCCTGAATTCCTGTGTTTTCAGATGCCACATTTTCTTTTTGTTCTTGGGTCTGGCAGATCAACAAATAGGCCTGAGTTGGTTGTCTATTCTAATTCCAGTGCCATAACATACCCTCAGCAGCAGTGGTGTCCACTGACAATTAAAAACATAACAACTTACTGTTGAGAACTGGCAAGGGATGTACTCTGTGATCCGACACTCCTTCATTTCTAAAATGCTGCCTCGGCTCTTAAGCTGCATGATCCCTGTTAACACCAATACAAATTGAGAAGCTGAACTCAGATGTAATGATTGCAAACTCTTAGAGATCACAGCCCTGCTACTAGACACCAAACTGAATGGACTGCAGAAACAAGTCATAGCAAAAATGTTATTAACTGTTCCCAGTAGTAACTGCTTTGAAATACAGATTAACTCAAATACATTCTCTCTATCTCAACCCTTGTGACAAAACAACATGCATGTGAAAAATCATCCTTTTTCTGAAGCTGAAGATTTTTGTGTCATCTATTGCATTTCTGCTCTGTTTCACTCCTGACATTACCATGTTTACCCAACTATTTGCAGCAGTTGGTTGGTCTAAAGAAAAGTGAAAATCAAATGTGGTACCCTAAGAGTAATTTTAAAGTAAAAGGCTTTCTGTACTAATGAAATTTCTGTTAAAAGACTATCCCAGACATCTGGAAGTCAGAGACACCAGCCACTGAAGTCAGTGTGGCGTAGGCCTGTCCTACTTTAAAGAACCCTTAGAGTGTTTTGGGCCATACCAGTTGCTTATATGAAAATTGCTCTTGTAAAGAGCCGTGACCGATGGTGGTTATCTAAGATGAACAAACCTCCTTCCAGGATTATGAGTTGGGCATCTTAGAGTGGAAATGTGGCAATGTTCTCATATGTAGTTTCATCTCTTCATCATGAAAAGCAAAACCCAACTGCATAATTTGACCTGATCCTTGCAGAATTAAGGCTAACACATTTTTCAATCTTACCACACACACACGGCTTCTGCAGTTGCAATATATGTGTAAGTGTGCAAGTGTATGGAGAGAAATGAACCACATTATCACAGCTACCATGCTGACTAAAATCCACATGAACATGAGCCAGCAAGAGGAAAAAATCAGCAGGAGGAAAAGAACTTAGCAAAACATTATTTCTTGAGGTTCGGTTTCATTTAATTGAGGCATTTTTTGTTTCTGAGGAGAGAAGGAAAAATGCAGTTAGAAGACTGAATATATGAATGTGTTTTGTATGGTTAAGTGGAGATTATACAGTGTTCTCTATTTAATCTTACTTCTTGCTATCTCTCTGTTATAGCGCAAATGAGAAATTGACATTTTTGTGAAATACCCACATGATGAAATTGTAGCACTGTTAAACTGACAGCAGAGTACTAAGTTGCATCATTTTCTGCTCTCTTTTCCTGCAAGATTTGTAGTGTCTCTTCCTAATAAGAGCTGGACTGGACAAATAAGATTAAAGAAATGCACTGGCAACTCAGACGGTGGATTTTGGCTCATCCTTTCAAACCACTCACTATAGGGAAAACACCCAAAAACATATTTTTCAAATTCCTGGTGTTTTTCAGCTTTGTTTTTTTCACCCTGGGGACCTCCCTCTCTTTCCTGGTCCTTCCCATGAGTAGCTGAATGGAGGCTGGCACTTGTACAGCTGCTGACATACTACATACTGGTTGCATAGTTTTCTCATAGCAGTGCTAAACGTACTTGTGTCAAAAAATGTGCTGCAAGGGTGCATGACTGGAAGCAAAACTGTGGATGTGGGGACCACAACACACATTATGGAGGCTGCTGTTCAAAGTTATTTCCTGTGCCCTGGCTGATGTCCCTGTGATCCGTAACAATGCCCACCAAGAGCCAGCAGAGAGATGTTCTTGCTCTTGAAGTCAGAGATAAAATTCTCCCCTGTATTGGATATGCCACTTCAGGACTGGGAATCCAGATGTACTTAATTAGACTGTCATTTGCCATTTACCAACTGGCTAACCCATTTTGCCAGATTGGCATTCCCAATTCATACCACTGTAAAGGAAGGAAAAGCTATGTACTCAGCCACTTGGTTAAAAGCTAGCCATAGTAGAACTACAAAAATAGATGACTGATAATGAAGCAATTGATGTATCTAAAACCAACCAAATGTCAAGTAGTGTCATAGTATGCAATGTATACACCGCTAGCCTTCAACCTGCAAAGAAACTGTGCAGAAAACATTTCTTCCAAAATCCCAGGATTTGATGCACTTCCCATTGTCTTCACACATGAATAATTTGGTATTTACATCCCAAAAGTGAGAATGAGAACAGAACAAACACAAAGGCCTGCAAAATAATCCTTCTAGAAGCTCTGAAGATAGATCTCTAAATATGCAATGCTCTAGCACATCATTCAGTCATACAGACATTAGGATTTTATTCCAGTATTTAAGCTGCTAACTTACTTTGGACATACCCTTTGCTATGACCTGTCGCTATTAAATTATTGCACTACTCCCTTGTTCAGAGCATTCATCTCTCTATTCCTCATAATTATTTCAATGTGCTCCCTTTTTGCCCTTTTCGTTCCACTAAGACAGCTATAATTATGAAGCTGTTTCTAACCCTGCACATCCTTGCATCAGCAAGAGCAGTGGACCTCCATCAGACTATGTTGTTAATCTTACCTATAATGACAGAAATTGTAATATTATGGAATCAAATCCATTTTACAGCTCATTTTACAGCTCCAGGGTTAGTTGTAACAGTGACAGCTCCTGACAGATGAGATTAATACATCTTTTACAAAACATGTACAGCATTTGATCTGATAAGGTTTTCTGAGAGTGTAAATGTTCTCCATGTCTGTATTTTTTGAAATTTTTTTTTTAAATAACTACTGTATTCCAGATGGGGTGCAAAAAATGTTTTCATATTGATGCCTGAAAAAAAGCTTCCCTGCACTTTTCTTTTTAATTTTATTTCCTTGTCTGATTTTTCTTTAACTATTTAGAGGCTTCAAGAGTGATCACGAAGGTTTCTGTTTTAGTTCTTTTTATGTCTGGTCTACAACATTAAATGCCTTTTATAAATTTCCTTACAGTTTAATGAGTTGAGCTTCTAAAATTTTTTTCTTTATTAGTTATGTTGAAAAACCCCCTAACAACAGCACAGCTTCTAACAGAGCAACAAAAAAAAGCCCACCCCACTTAAATGGGGATTGGACATAAGGAATTTTGTAACTCTGAATTTAATAGGCTTGTTTTCAGTGGTAGGCAGCTTTAGGAACCAATTATATGTAACTTAAGTACATTGAAATTGCCACTGTGACTTACATTTATGGGGTGTGATACGAATAAAAGACCAGACTGGATTTTGAGCAAAATCATTGTAGGCAGCAGATCTGAATCTCTTTGAACCCTGGGGGATTTAGATGTAGGCTGAAATTTGTGGCTTTGGTACCTCTCCACAAAGTTTCACAACCCAGAATATCTAACCAAATTTCCTCAGAAACTGGAGTTGCTCTGATCCACCTCTGAACTTCATGGAGTTGGACTCAACAAGTGGTTTACTGAAGTTCAGTGAAGGATTTTAAAATTAGAAAACATCACTCAAAAAAATGTTTATGGTTGCACAACCAAGAAAGTCTGTGGTTTATAGAAGGAAACATGCATGCAAGCATTACAAGCAGGTGTGAGAAAACTAATTTTGTACTTTCTTTTACTGAAACTCTTCTGTGTGACTTTTTTTGTAGTTCATAATTTCAACAAACAAGATCCAGAGACTCTTAGATTTACCAGAACTTTTCATAGCTGCTGTATTTGAAAATAAGACTATTAGTACACTGATGCAAGCAATCCTTTTGACTCCAATCCTAGGACTATTCTCTTAATCAGCATAATAATATCATCAGATTGGCTATTATTTATCCCAGGAAAATCCCATTGATTTCACTGGGGTAGTGTAAGCCTTTGAACATTTACACATGCTGAATTATACTCCTGGCAGCTTCTTATAGATCTTTTCCATCCTCCTCTAGTTTCTACCCTCCACAGAGCTTTCCTCAGTACACCCATGTCCTCTGTAATGGTTTCACCCAGAGGTCTTTGCTCTACCCATTAGAGCCCAGGGATCCTTTGGGATAGGAATGAGGCCAAAAGGCAATCAAAGGTTGTTCTAACATCTATTACTTGAAATTGTGCCTTGTTATGTTGAAGAGTCAATTAACTGTCAGATATGCAATTAAAGCAACCTATGTGGTGTCTCATTAAATCAGATATGAAACAAAGAATAAGTAATTCACTTTTTTTAAAGACAAAGATTATCCTGGTCTCAAAAACACCTGAGCAGCTTCCATGAATAAAATTTATCCCGGTACTATTTGGGATAAGATTCCCAAAATATTGTGTCCTTTGACGCGTTAACTTTAATAAGAGCTGAGTGGCTGAACCTTTGTGTACTGCTTAGAAATTTGGGACAACAGGAAACACATATCTCTATTTAAACACAGTATTGCATGTGTTTTAATTGCTTTATTAGCACATTTTCATCAAGACAGTGCTGGACCACAGGAATAAAATAGGGTAATCCCTAACAGGATTGAAGGACAATTTCTTGTACGAGTGCACCACAAGCAGTCAGAAGAAACAGTCAAAGCTTCAGTCAGCTGTCAGCACATCTGCCTAATGGCTTGAAGATGGAAACTGATATGGGAACAAAACACCTATGAAATTTAGAATTTTCACAAATTTCATAGGATCTAGTTAATAGAATACTCAAGATCTCGCTTGAACAAAATATCTGAGTCCTTCTTGAAGACAATTTTATACTTCCTGAATACAATTTGTTTACTGACTTCAGCTCCTCCAGATGTAAGACCTTGTAAAGAAGCAGGTATCAAGAACTGGAAATACTGTTAGAGGATGTGGAAGAAGCACAAAACTATAAATTATAATTTAAGATATAAATAATAAGAAAAAATATTGAAAAGATGGATTTGCACTATGAGTCCCTCTTTTGTTTAATTATAAAAAAAGGTAGTGGGAAGACACCTAGAAGTTTCTTGGGCCTCCCAGATACTTCAAGCAGTATCTGGTTATTGACTTAACATGCCCCAGCTGGCTGATAAGGACTGAAAACAAATAGCACAGTAACAGCAAGTACAGTAATTTCACGATTATAAGCCGCACCTGAATATAAGCCGCACTTCCGGGTAGCCAGGATGACCACGGGATTTGTCCATATATAAGCCGCACCCGAATATAAGCCGCACCTTTTTTTTTTTTTTTTTTTTTTTCTGCGCAGCAGGGTGGGGGTGCTGCTGACAAGACAGGCAGTGCCAGGGCCACGCCGGGAGGGACTGGCCAGCAGCGGGCAGCTGGAGGGGTGGAGCGGCGGGGAGCACCGGCAGCGGCGGGGGGGCGCAGGCAGTGGCGGGGAGAGGCGGCGGGGCCGAGCACCAGCCGCGTGGGCGGTGGGGGAGGCTGGCAGCGGC
>VRYO01002778.1:2135639-2182368 GCA_009812075.1 Sialia sialis | reverse complement strand
GCCGGGACTGGCGCGGCGGCGGCACTGAGCGCCGGCCCCGCGGGCGGCGGGGGAGGCCAGCAGCGGCGGGCAGCGGCGAGGAGGGGCAGCAGCGGACGCGGCAGCGACGGGGAGGGGCGGCAGCACCGAGCGCTGGCCCCGCGGGCGGCGGGGGGGACCGGCATCGGCAGCGGGCGGCGGCAGCTGTGGGGGCAGGAGCTGAGGGGTGGGGAACACCTGTTCCCCTTGCGTCTCGTACTTCCGCCTTGGCAATTCTCTTGAAATTGTCCATAAATAAGCCGCACCTGAATATAAGCCGCACTACTGGGGTAAGCTGGATTCTTCAATGAAAAAGGTGCGGCTTATATTCGTGAAACTACTGTAATCAAATATGGCTAAAAGTGCTTGTTAGGCCACTTTTTCTGTAGAGAATGTCTATTTTAAAACTTTTTCATTGCATTAATTGAAAATTTTCACATATTCTAGAGCCAGAAAATCTCCCACAGCTGAAAGGGTTGAAGTAGTCAATGAAGTGTCAATGAAACTGTACATTTTCAAGTCTTATTTTGACCCATATCTATTTCAGTATTACCTGAATTTGGATGTTAATCTGCTATAAAAGGCAACTTCTTGGGAAGGAAACATGAACTGAAGCCATAGATCTGGGAGTGAGCCACAATTTATGAAGTATGGCCACATAGGGTTTGAGTGCCGCATGCCTCTTCTGTTTTAGGGGCTATGCAATAACACACTGATCCTCATCCTCAGAATACTGTAAGGTTGTCATCTAGCCCTCAAGGATTAATTTAGACTAACTTAGCTCCTGCTGTGCTCAGAGGGGCACGTGGTTGTTCCTGATGTGCTCACTTAATGCATGAATTAGGATTTATCCCACGTGTACCTTGCAGCTCCTCGCTGCTTCCAGGGAAGGTGCAGCAGTAGGATGCAAAATCTGTTGCTATCTTCCCACTTGAGGATACACAAAAGATGGTTGGGGTTGTCTCATCCACTGGAAGGGGCAGAAATGCTTTTTTTGGAGGCTTTTTACTGCACTGACAGGAATCCTCAATCTGACAGTCACATTAGGAGAGCTGTAAATACATGATATAATAATCTGGCATTTTGGTGGGTAAGTCCAGTCTCACTACCATTACAATGGGCTTTGTCACCTGCTGATGATTACTGCAAGTGCCATATAAAACAGTGCTCAGTCACTTGAATCAACACTTTTTTCCATTTTGGGCTTTAGCCACCCTGTTGAGCAACACGTTTGTGACAGGCAAGTAAAATTTGCCAGTTTATGGTAAATCTGCGGATAATCACACCTAGGATAACCACAGTGCTTTAGTGACCTTACAGGACAGCCTAAGTCAAATATACGGGTCACCTGCGGGCATGGATCAGTGACAGAGTTTTCTAGCATGCCTAGTGCATGTGGCCACAGCGATTTTCTGAGGAGCAAGACAGGACTTTTTTAGATCTTGAAATGAATGCAGCAAAAGAAAAAGGGGGTGGGGCAGTATTATTTCAAACCATTGCAGAACTTGTTTGTTAAGTATTGTGCTGACAATCTCATGGACAGAGATTTGGGCTGTGAAGCTGTTCAAGGGCAGGATATTATCTAAGGAATTGGGAAAACATAGTGTTATACAAGTGCTCCCAAACTCCAGGTGCAACTCAGATTGATTTCTTTGTTTTATATAATAAACATAGTTAACTTTTTAAATTGGAGGACTCTGGTTACCACTGTTGTTGGAGGTGAACATTAGAATTTCATCAAAGACAATTACAGGACAAAACTGTGCCTCCCAAGCTGAACAGAACCAATAAAGGGTGAAAATATTAATCTTGCATTTCCACTCTTTCTTGTGAACAGTGGAAGCTGCTTTTGCCCCTCCAGCCCAAATGTGCAGCTGCCCATCTACACTGAGGTCTTCTGAGAGTCAGAGAAGGATTACAACTGTGTGAAACCCGTCAGCATACCCTTTGTATCCTTTCCAAAATGTGTTTCGCTTTTGTATGTTTCCAGTCATACTAAAATCAAACAACTCTTTAGAACCATTAGGAAGACAAATTCAGTGAGAAACCTAGCTCAGTTTTAAGGCTGGGGATTTAGTCAGACATTCAGATGAGCTCAATTCAATTTATAGTGCATGTAATTTAGCTATCATATTTCTTCTTTTTTTATCTCATTCTTATATGATGTCAAGAAAAATGTACAAGACACCTAGACAGACTCTAATGATGTATTCCTCTTGTCTGCAACCTCTGCTAGTATGGAATCTCCCACAAGCTATTGCTGTTTAACATGTGCATGAGTTGCTTGTGTACCCTTGGTAAGTTATGGTATTTACAATCATGTACAAGTTGGGTTTCTTAAATGGATGTATCTTAGTAAACTATGCAGCTGTCTCTGTATTGCCTCAGCATAATCTTCAGATTAGGACAGAAATGAAAATTCAGGAAGCAAACTGTCCCACATTTCCTTAAAGTAGGCCTTTCACTGCTAAGATCGTAAATTTTAATTAGGCAAGAAATAAATATGTGAGAGTTAGACTATAAAACTCTGATTACCTTTTAAAATTACTTCTAACAAGCAAATTAGCTGCAGCACAGAACAGCAGCAGATCAATAAGAACAGTAAAACTAAAAAGATTTTGCTGATTGTGTATGTCTTTGGATGCAAACTGTGTAAGAGGTCTCTGCAGGCTTCCCAATGATAACCTACAAAAGGATGAGACACAAAGGGTATTGAGCTCAAAGATGCTTCAATTTCCCTAGGTGGTGAGTGCTCGTCCTATCAAACCACCTATTAGTCACAAACTCATACGACCAAGAACTCTTTAGGCCTCTTGAGATCTCCTGTCATCTTGGAAAAGATAATACCAATGAGAGGCACAAGTTCCTCTTGAAGCATGTTCAGTTTAGTTTTTCAATGGCTCAAGCAATTTTTGATGGTGATGCTGCCAAGACATATAAATAAGTTTGCACATCCACTCTTTAGCAAAGATCTAGAGACTCATTGCAAGTTACTTAACTCAGAGGTTCAAAACAGTAAGTGGGCAGAAACATTTAAAATCATAAGACTTTGCCACAGAACAAAAAACCCTCTTATTTTATTTTTCTGCTTTAAAAGTTTTTCTATTTTATGGCTGACTTACCATAGCAATGGCTTATTTATAAATTTTAAGCATGATTATTTAAAAATTAATTATAACTTTGCTGCATCCAACTTTGCTACAGCAAACTTTTAGATCTTTCTGAAAATGCTGAATAATGCAGCTAGCTATGTTTTCTAAAAATGTCCATTCTTTAATACTTAATACAAAGGTTTGTATTTGAGAAGTGGAAAATGTTGCTTTGAAATACCTGAAAGTAGGTTTTCTTTTTTTCTTTTACTCACTATATACTGTACCAAAAATAATGACAAGAGGGAAAACACCTGCTAGCTGTCCAATGCAGTTAATACTTTTTCAAGAGCTATGTTTGCATGTTCACATAGGTATAGAATTTAGGCTTTATACAAACCACAAGAAGAGGTTTGAGTAAGTTAAGAACACACAACACAAAATACCCTCTGTCAATATGTTTACTTATCAGGAAAGAAATAAACAGGCTTAGGAAATCTTTCAGATAGGATATTAACTGCAATTAAGACTGAATTAGTCACATGGTTTACTGTCAAAAACTTCACAAACAGCATCATCATTTTAGGGTCTTGTATTGTAAGGCTCCTATCTTGTGCAGATCTGATGTAGAGAAGGTGGGGCTGATGGGGCCAACTCTGCCCCCATGATACCAGCGGGGTGGCGGTGGAGCAGCACCCCCAGCAAGAGATGCTGCAGGGACAGCTGGCACAGCAGCAGGCTGTGGAGTCAGATTCAGGATACTGCACTGGAGGTGACTCCCCAAGTGTCCACTGACCCCATGGATCAGAGGAGATCGCTTAAAGCAAGGTCAGACTTCCCAGAGCCTGTTAAAATTCACAGTGAAGAGAGAGGTGGATGAAATAAAAGAGCACAAAATGTCCTGCAGATATGAAAAATGCTGACTAGGTCTCAGTCAGTGGGGCAAATAATAATAGTGATTCAGAGGTTGGTATTGCCTCCATGGCAATATTCAAGGTATGCTTCAATTCATTTTTAATATAAATATCTCTGTTACGCTGTGTGCCTGTGGTTTCATATTCCCAAGAGTGAGACTGGGGAAGAAATACCTGTAAAGGTGACTACAGGGCTTAATTTTTAAGTCGCTAAAGCCTGGGAGATTTAGGCATGGGCTTGAGCCATATGTTTTATTTATTTTAGGAAGGGTCCCCTAGACATATTATTGAACCAGCCTTGGTTACTGTTATTGATATCTGACATAAGGTTATACTTAATCATTAACATTTAGTACCCCTACTATGAGGCATCTGAAAAATTCAGTCTGACCAGCCAGTCTACCACTATGGGAAATGCTTTCCAGACCCCAACAGGCAACTGCATAAATAAAGCACACAGCAAAATATAAAAAAATGAATAAGCTGTCATATAAAAAAGCCAAACATACTAGGGAAAAACCACACTAGCATGTAAAGTAGGAGAACAGAGATCTGCCATGAGAATGAGATACAGGAATCAGGACAGCAAATTCTCTTACTTGCAAGGGATCTGACAGTGGAGGGGGAGGCAGAGCATGCGAATTGGAGGCTCTGACTCCCTCTTTGTTGTCACACACTAGAAGCAATAAGCAGTATGTTCTTAAAAACAGCAAAGGAGCAAATACATGGTTGTAGTGTAGGAATTGGAAGTGTGTGTGAGGACAATCCCCCTTTCTTGCCTATAATTTTGTGGAGGGAGTTATTGTCTATTTCTGTCTTAGACCCATGCATTGACCATTCAGCAAGCAGAGTTTTGTTTTTACAAAGTTATTTACATGCAGATTTCAAGAGCTGGAAAGTGCTATTATGGACTTACATGTTCTGAACTATACTTTCCTGTGCAGTGAGTGACATTTACAGGAAAACCCTCATGCTCTATTAGCTAGATGAATATCATATTCTACTTTTTCATCCCTTCAGAGGTGACAACCATACATTTTTAAACATAAACAAAGCTGAACAGGTAAGTGACCAGTTCACGCAATACTGCAACTCTATTCCACTTTTGACATTTATTATTTTTTTTATGTTATTGTTTGTTATATGGTATTGTTTGCTACAGTAATCTCACACCCATAAGGCGCACTGGGTTATAAGGCGCACTTCCGGGTAGTCGGGAAGCCAACGGAATTGGCCATATATAAGGTGCACTGGCCTATAAGGCGCACTCTTCTTTTTTCTTTTTTTTTTTTTTTTTGGAAGCAAGCAACAAAGTAACAAGTTAGTAACATAATTGCGAAATCACAGGGTTTTCTGGCAGGTGATCAATTTGCAAACAGTTTTCACAGACCTGTGAAGTCTTTAAACACAGCCCCAGGCACCCTTCCCCGTGCTGCGGGCCCTGGTACTCCTGCCCCTGGTGCCGGCTGCCGCGGCTCCCTGCCCATTCGAAAGCAGCTCCTCAAGCCACCCAAAAGCGCCGAGCCTCGCCAGCCGAAAGCCCCAGCCAAAAGTGCCTGCTGAAAGTACCAAAAGCGCCAAGCCGCACCAGCTGAAAGCCTTGGAGACCAAAAGCACCGAAAGCCTCGGCAGCTGAAAGCGCCGAAAGCAGCAGCCGAAAGCCTCTCTGGCCAAAAGTGTGAAAAGCATCAGCCAAAAGTGCCAAAAGCGCTGAGCCTCACTGCTCAAAAGCGGTGGCAGCTTGCTGCCCGCTCGCCAGCGGCTCTGGCTCCCAGCCTACCCAGCAGTGGTTCTGCGGCAGCTCCCCATCCACCCAGCAGCAGCTCTGCAGCAGCTCCCCGCCTGCTCGGCTCATACTTCCGGGTTGGCGTTTTACTGGAATTTGTCCACATACCGGGTGATAAGGCGTACTTCTGGGGTAGGCTCGAAACTTCAGTCAAAAAGGTGCACCTTATACATGTGAAATTACTGTATATTATGTTATGCTTTGTTACTGGATTTATATTTCCAAATTTTAAAAAGTCAAGGAATTTTATATTGCTGGGGAACAACTTATCCTCATCTCAGGTCAGCAGTTAAAAAGAGTATAACCTAAGACTCTGAAAGTGTGAAATGGAGTCATATCCACACTGTTTACTTCAGAGAAGTACTTAGTCCAGTAAGCTCAGCCCAGCCTTGTATATACTCACCTCAACCATGTAGGTTTCAAAGTAACCCTTTTCCCATATCTGTATTAAATAGCACTTCTCTTATGGCTTCAGTGTTGCTTAATCTGCATTCCAGCCGAGACACAAAGGACATTTCAGGTTTTCTGAGAGTTTGACAGAGGTAGAAATCATGCAGATCATGTACATGTAGTGGTTTCATTTTAATTGAGTGGAAACACCAATTTCATGTAGTGGGTTTGATTTGTCAGTTTGAGATTTCCTCTCAATGCATCAATTTATGTGGTGGATTTGGTGTTGGCAAAATTGCCAGTGCACCTACTAGAATTATTTACTCATTTCCTGCTATGAGATAGGATTAGAAGGAAGGCTAAAGCATGCTCAAACTTTGAAGGGTATAGAGAAAACTTTATTAAGAGAAACTAAAATAAAAAATAATAAGAATCAGAATAAAACCTTCAGAACACTTTCTCCTCCCTCCACAGCCTCTTTTCTTTTACACTGACAACGTTCAGAAACAAATCAGTCATTTAACCATTTTGAAAATAGTCTTTCCCTAATTTACTTAGGGAGAGGAGTCTCTCTCTTCAGTCTATGGAGACTTCTCCACGAGAAACAGTTTTCTTGTGGTTTCAATTTCCACGAATAACAGCTGCCTGGGAAATCTGCAATTGTTAAATCCCTCCTATTTTTTTCAGCTTTCCCACAGCTGAAATTATGGGTCATGTCAATTATGAGGTTTTGTTTAAGGGATGAGCAAATTTCTCTTCATCTAACTCTGAAATCATCTTCAATTCCAGGAACAGAGATGTTCTCTTCATCCCTGGGGGCAAAGGGCATCACACTCTCTCTGTTCAAAATTCTCATGGGATCACAGCTACTTCAGCACCTGCTTACTTCAGCATGAATGCCTTTGCTCATATTTACAATGTGAATGCTCCACCACCTCATAGGCATTCCATAAGTTACAGGGAAAAAGAGAGTCTGATTTATCAATTGTATGTTCTCCATAGCTTACTAGAGAATTTCAGTCCAAGACATCCCCTCATCACATTCTCATCTGGGACCTAACTCTTCCTGACATCAATGTCTCCATGGTCTTTCCGTGTGTGTCTTCCTCTGTGTCTTTTTTTTCCCCTCAAGAGAGAGGATGAAAGGTCTGCAAGTCTCATCTGTGCAGTGAAAGAGTTCATATCTTGCCTGGGCAGTGGCAGGCCATGTGATCACTGCTGGGAGCTGTTTATGTTGAAAAGTTTTCAGTGGCCATGCTGGGGGCCTGAGCCTGGATAGCAGGGTGCCAACCAGAAATGGTGGTGGTTGCTCTGGCTGCGTTCCATTCCAGGGGAGGCCCGGCTCGCCTTCACCCCACACACCTCCAGGACTGTGCAGGCCACAGGGGGACAGGTTTGGTTTGGAATTGCTGCTGGGCCCCAGACCCCGGCACTCCGCCCAGGGCTTCATGTCAGCTAGATGTCAGCAGCGGCAGCGTTTCAGCCGAACCACAGGCTTATCTGGACACAGGAAGCCCACTCTGGCCAGCCATGCATCAGAGCAGGGCCCAGCCCCACCGGCTGGCAGCCCCTGGTGCTTCCCAAGAAGCAGCCTGGCCCCGCGGCATGGTCCCCTCTCGCCTGGCTGGCCCGGCCGCATGGAGGGGCCAGACCAGGCTGTTACCTGTACTGAGGCCGAAAGGGAAAGAGATTCCAGGGCTTTGTTCAGTTTTAAAATGTGTGTTCACAAATGCGTGTTCAGCCTCCTCAGTGGCTTAACAGGTTGTCAACTCTAAAAACTAATCACTGTTTGGATTTTGTCAGTCATAAAGGAAGGTCTCAGCAGCTTTTTTTTCTTTTTTTAAAAATTCCATAGGTGTCATCTTCCTTCCTCACTAAATGTCATATGGGCAAAACCAGCACATTACATTGCAGTCACATAAAAAAAATAATTAACGGACCTTTAACAGAGGTTTTGATCACAGTGTAATCATGTCCTTTTCCCAAGCTGAGTCTGTAATTACTATGCATTTGCATGGGAGTCTTGTATCTTTGGCATGTAGCTGTAAAGATGGGAGGTTTTTGTCTTAGTTTTTCACTATTTATGTTGATACATTTTTATTATTACAGTAAAAATAAGAATCCTCAAAATGTCTAAAGAAAAACACACTGAAGTATTTTCTAAGAAATTAGTGGGAAGATTTGTCAATGGAAAGTTATTATGCCACTGAAGGCAGTTTTAAAAATAAAAAAATCTAGCAGATCTATGTTATTGCTCATGTGTACTCTTCTTCCAAAAGGAACCTAACTCTTTTAAGGAATAAGTTTCACAAGAGTAATTTTTTTTTCTTCTCACACAGAAACATGTTTGATTTGGAAATAAAAAATGAATTATTTGACCTGGTGGATCACATGTCTGACTCACTGTACCACACTTATTACAATTTAACTCGAATATCTTCAAAAAGGGGGAAATAGCTGTTTAAATGCATGGCTCCTGCATGATGAACTCCCTGCTTTATTTCCAATAGTAGCCAGTGGAAAGCAGAGAGATGGAGAATGAAGGTTGTCTCTGTCATTCTGCCATCAAGTTTTATGTTCTGCTTCATTATACACCTCTAATTCAAATTCCGAAATACCAATCTAATTGCCAAATGATGGTGAAGAGCCTAAATAAGCTTCAAAAATACATTCTGAGTATTCAGTTTTCATTCTTACCTCATCTGAAATTTCTAAACCCAGTTCAAGACCAGTATGTGTAAAATGTGAAAATAGGTTGATGAAATAAGTTGTTGATGAGTCAGTTATGGAGTAGAGGGATTCAGGAGGAAATGGATAGAGGTTGTACAGACAGAAATTAAAAGGCAGAAGTGTGGAGACAACAACAAATATTAATAAAAGAATAACTCTTTGTGGTATTTAATTAGTTTTCTTATTATTGTTTTCTATTTCATCACTGAGATAAAACAGGGAAGATAATACTCTATCAAGCCTTGTCAGGATCAGTTCTTGTGGCTATGGTAGACTATAACTACCTACATCTATTTGACCTCTTTAACCATCCCAGCTGGAAGCCATGGAATATTACAATTACAGAAGCAAGCCTCACAGAAATGACCACATTTGATTTGAACCACTTAGCAGGGCTCCCTGCCCCTTTGGGTGGTCTCAGCCACCTGCAAGAGCTGTAAGAGCAAGGACTTCAGTATCACCTGTTCACACAACTTACCTGCTTGGCAACTGATGAATGTTCTTGCAGAGTCAGAAACAAGATCAGGTAAGCGATTTTCTACACATGTTGTAAAACCTGTGCATTGCAACTGTCAATGTTGCTCAGCCCAACCTTGGCCTCAGCAAGATATCACTAATTGTGCAGCTTTTGATTCAGTTGATCTTGACCAATTCTTCTAAACTTCTTGTTTTTGTGGCTCTTTCTTTATCACTTAATTTTTTCTTTTGATTGTCCTCTTTAGCAGGATCCTTCTCATCCCTTTTCTCAGCTTTCTTTGGATGGCCTAGATAAGATAATTCTTGAATTCCCTCTATTTTACACCTTTATTTTAGTGTTAGACACAATTGACTGGAAGGACTTGTCTTTTGTTCTGTTGGTACAGCAGTGAGTCAGACAAGTTCCTGACCCATAACTCCTCCCTGATTCACTATGGTAGTGAAAAGAAATAACAAGTAACAATAATAATTACAGGAACAATAACATAGAAGAACCTAAGAAGGTATTAAATACCTTAGGTATTTTAATACTAAGAACACTTCATTGCAGTTGTCTGGGATATGATATAAAAAATCAATAGCAATGCCAAGAAAGTGGTGTGTGTGTGGGGGGTGGAAACAAAGCCAAATGAAACAAAAAATCATGTCTTAAGATGATATTTTATACCTCTTTTTTAGAATAATTCTGGTCACAAAAGAAAAAAGCCTCAAATACCCCCCCACACTCCCCCTGCTCCTCAGTCCAAACAAACAAGCAAGAACTAAAAGCAGGGAGAAAAAGAAACAGTCATAGGAAATGAGAGGGAGAAATGCAGATGACACACAGCATGTCAGACAGAACAATAATACAAAACCAGGAAATTGTTGTCCTCTAGTGATGACTTTAGCCAACAGTCATGCTTACCCTATCTTCCTTTTAATATATTTTTATATATTTTTATATAATTTCCACTTGCAGAGCTTTAAGAAAACACTTTTTTCAGCAATTGCTTCTTTAGCGTGGATGCTGCTCAGTGAAGAACTAGCTCACTTTTATTGCCTTCCATCTCCTCATCTCTGACATCAATGGGAAATAACCATCTGTGTAACTACCAAATACGTCTGTGAGAAAAAAAAATCTATGCCAGAAAATAATAATACACTCCTAAGCAACATCCCCTTAAGCAAGGAAGTTGGTGATGCAGACATCTCTCTATATCTCTTCTCGGCACCCACACAAGAGGGACAGAGACAGATGAGAACCTGGCTTTGAATGCTTAACTTATATGAGGCTCTTTTGACTTTTGCTGGCACCTTTATCCGTGGTACTTACCTTGCAGCTTTTTTGTCCATCGGAGCAGGTGGTAAAATATTTTTCATGTCCAGATCTTGTGGAATTTGTTCTCTTATCTGAATACATGTGTTTTGAAGCTCGGGAAATCTGAAACTCTGTTGAGTTTTTTTCAATCTCACCTGTAATTTAAAAGAAAAAAAGAAAGAAGAGAAAAAGCAAGCTAGGAAAATATTAAAATTATAAGTAATAAAAATAATCAGGCTCACAAGCAAATTTCTGGAATAACTTATTACCTTTAGGTTTAAAACTGGAGTGTTTCACAGTAGCATTAATATGGCACACAAAAGGAAACCCAAAAAATTCAAAGACATTAATATTTGATGTACAAACACACATTTAAGAAACAACAGAAATTTTGGACTAAATGAAAGCAGAAATAAGGAGAGACAATTGGGAGAGGCAAACAGGAAGGCTTGAAACTTTGTGCCAACAAATGATAAAGTTCAGTTTTATAAGCCTAATTTCTTTATTCTCTATTCAAATAAAATAAGCATTTCGCTACTGTCAGTAATGTTTATGCACTGACTAAAGCTAAAAATACACCGACTGTGTGAAGTTTAGTTTTTTATTCAACAGAGACTGTGGAAAATATATGTGAAAAAAACCATGGTACTATGCTCAAATTTAAGTTTCTTTTTTTAAAAAAATGTGAGAGGCTGACCTTGCAACTTTTCTACACATGAGCAGTCACTTCATGTCAGTAACAACTATTCAGGTATTTCAAAGCATTGCAAAAGCATTCATTTATAAGTGGGAAAATTTAGGCAAGCCCAGCAAAAAAGGATTTACAGGACCAGGTTCTAATTTTTATCCATCATATTGAAATGGATTTAAAACTAAATACCTTCAAAAGCCTCAGGTAAAATACCATACATATACTGCCGAGTTACTGCCGGCTGTAGAAAGACAGAAGACAAACCCAGGAAAGTATGAGTAATTTCATTGTCTGTTTATAAGCTTGGAGTTTAGTATCCATATATTTTATAACTGCCCAACTTTTCCATCTTTTCCTTACTTCAAAATACACTTTACGAGAAAATACATAGTTGCATGTGTACAAATATGTGTGTAAGTTAGGCATAAAAAAAGAGTATTTCTATACAAGGTGGAGAAACTGATATAATTTCATTGACATCACAAGCCAGAGATCAGAGCATAATAACATCGTAAGGTAAAACATAAAAGATACATAGAGATACATTTTTAAAATAGGCCCACAGACAATGATGATAGCCTTTCTTAGATGTCTTCTTTACTAAGGAAAGTGTTTATCTTTGTTTATGGTTTCTTAGGCTAACAGTTTTTGGGCAGAAGTTAAAATCAGTGATTCACTCTGCCTAAGAAGATTGGTGGCTTTTGTATTATATGCTACAGAGGGGTCCAAGACACACACAGAACTGCATCTAAAAGCCATCATAGTAGTCCAGAATTGTTCCATGATTTTATTTCAATGCATTACACCCCTCCTTTGTTGCAGTTCCTAATATTCCAGTTCTTTTAGAAAACCATTCCTCTTTTGCAATGAAGTAACACACACAAAGAAACTTTTTCTTGGACCCAGTTATGTGTATTTGTAATCTTTATTACAAGCACCATGAATCTTGGGTATTTTGGCTAGAGCACTAAGAAAGGTAACTTTGTGCTAGTGAAAAAAATCCCTAAAGCCTTTCGTGATCCAAAGGTTGAGGCAGTATGTATCATGGAGCCAAGCTGGCAAACAAACAAATGGAGATGGATCTTATTTGGGTCTGTCTACACAGTAGCTAGAAGAACATTCCAATGGAATCTGTACTGCAAATGGTATTTCAAAAGCACCGAGGAGAGGAAAAACAATTGATTTTGATGCAAGATGGTAGACAGCACCAATAATGAGTAGCATTTCACAAAAAATTTGGCCTGTTTTTAGAACAGGATTTTTCTTATGCTTGCATTTTAAATCAATGCTCAGATGAACATAAACAATACTAACCCAAGTTTTGTCCCAGCTATTAAACAGAACCAGTACAGACTAAAACAAAATTGTAATGTTGGGAATGAATGCTGCTTGCCAAAAAGCATTGTGTTGTGCAGCTACAGCCCTACTATAATCAATCATCAATCGGTCATAGAAAAAGCTTATTCTGCCATTATAGAAAGATCTTCATTTAATACATGTGTGCTATTCTCAAGAGATAAGAGATAAAGGTTTCTTCCAATGAATAAAGCAATAGTTTTCATGGAATCAACAAATTTAAATCCAGGAAACTACAAAACAGGAAAATACAAGGCAAGAATAAAATATCAAAATATGTAGTTTGAAGCAGCTCCAGTAGGATTCCTATTCTTCTGTTTCTTGTTTCATTTAAAAAAGGCAGCATCCTAACTTTTCTAATTTAGGAAAGGGAAAAGGATATTGTAATCCATACCAAAATATTCTTGAAAAATGTAGAACTTAATATTCCCTTCCAAAATGACAGGAAATACTGTACTGGTCCAAATTTTGTCAGTGTAAACTGATCCAAATGTGTACCCTTTTGGAGTAAGCAGAGGGCTATTTTAAGCCATGGAAGAAAGCCCTGAATTATATTAGGCAATTCATAATAATATAATTTAAAGTAAAGGTTAAGTATCTAAATCAAATATGTAAAAACCTCAGAATAAATTCAAAATCAGAGTGCAAAAAGGTTTGAATCTGACAATTTTTTTATATTCAAAATTTTAACTCTTCAGATCTCCTGATAATAATATTAAATCCCCTGGAAAAGGAAGGGGAGGGATGGAGGAAAAAACTCAACATTTCTTCTGTTTATTTTTGAAACATAGATATTTTCTTTCCCTTAAGTGAGCTTACAACCATCCTGGCACCTATTCTGCACCACTAAATAACAACTGGATGCTCATGTTTGGAAAGCTGGGTGAGGAAAGCAATTTAAAATTTATTTTCATAGTGGAAAATAGGTTTTGCCAAAATAGTTTCAGTTTATGAAAGGAGAGAACAGCTGTATTTGGTTTATAATAAATCTTTCACAAATCAGTAAAAGCAAATAGCGCAACTGTAACCCATAAAAGTGGAAAATATTAGACAACAGACAGTGAAATTGTTAAACTTTCCCACAGATGCTCTTGGTAAAATGCCTCTGCAGAATTTGTACATGAAATGTGCGTGAAAAGCAAACCTGAAGGCAAGAGGCATTGGAATGAGGCAGAATTACTTATTAGAGGAATATCCTATTAAGGTGGTTATTCTGGGTATGGAGGAAGGTGTCTCCAGCAGCTTCCTGCTCTTATTACTGAAATGTTAGCGCAGAATAATTACTTGCTTGCCAAAAATGAGAGGACATTGACCCTGCAGACTTATTGAATTCATGCTGCTTGCCTCCAGGCCATGTCGAGGGTTATTCAATTTTGCCTGAGGAGGACAATCTATTATGAGAGATGAGTCAAGAAGGCACCTTTCCTGATTGCCCCCCAAAACCATTATCGCAGTGTGGAGGGGGCATGAGCAGCGAGTGGACAGACAAGGCAGCGCTGATCTCGATTACCGGGGGACCAGATACAATTTGCATCGTGAGCAGCATTGCCGCTCTGGGCAATCAGCCGGGGCTGGGGCCGGCAGTCACACGAGTACCGCACCACTAATTGCTTGTGCTTGGCGTGGTAACCTTCACCCTCATGAGGAGGAAGCTCAGTGGCTTCGTCTGCACCTGGGTGAATATTTTTACAGTGGAAAAGAAACACAAGTTGTCCCCAAAGGGAATATGCAATATTTAAGGTACAATACATTTTTACACATCTGATGCTGCCGCTTTTTGCTGTGTTAATTGTTTGATGTTGATGTTTTCCAGCAACTTCTGAGACAGAGTCAAGTCACAGCTTCATTTAAAATAAACAAACTTATAAAACCAACAAAAAGGTTTATGTGGAGTTAAAAACCAAAACAAGCAATACAAATGAAATCCCAGAAGATTCTTTTTTATTGAAATATAAATATGTGATCCTTTGCAACAAACTTGCCCCAATATCAGTGGGAATCTTTCCATTTGGTTTTAATCACTTCCAACCAGGCCACTTTTTTCACATGAAGGTCCTGTTCTTACAAGATTTTACAGGTTCCTCAGCTTTGAAAGAAGGAGTGCTATATTGCATATCTGAACATAGTTGCTAATTTCATGTAACTAATTGGACATGCAAGATATATCAATGTTCTCAAAGGATGCACTCTTCCCAGTGTTGCCTGCTGCAGGTGAAATTTATCTGAATCCTGATTCAAAGCCAAAAGAAGCCACTTCAAGTGTTCTGTGACTCATTTAAATATGTTTGGTTTAATTTGAACCACATTAACTCCTTGCTTGTGCGAACTGAGAAACTTAGCACAGAAATACATGTGAAAATACGGGTGTCAGCACAGAAAAATGAAATTGTTTCCTCAGTTCTGTTAACAAAGTGGGGAATCATACTCCTGTCATTACACCCTGTTTTCCAATATTTTGTGCAGTTTGGAATTGTCCTAACATCTATGAAAGCCTGAAACATCTTTGTCTAGTTTGAAAGCTAGTTAAAAGCTATGGCTAGCAAGCTTACAAAATTAAAGTGAAATATGCCTTTTAGCATATCCTAGTAACCGTAAAAAAACCCACTTTCTAATCTTATGCTATTCATGTTGACGTTAATGATCACATTTATAAAGAGAACAAAAAATTCTAATGTTATCTATCCATGGACCACCAAACTGAAGAGCAAGGCAAAGTGAGTACAAATATAAACTAAGTTATTCTGACGTGATGACTGGTCTGTCACTGCTCTGTGGGGATGTTTGATGGGCATAGTGTGCATCTATGTACAAGTTACCAAATTGATCCCTCATGAAACCTCAGCTTGGATTACATGAGGGCAAACAAAGGAAGATGAAGACATTGTGTCAGTCTTGTTTGCAGTGAATAAGAGCAGTCCATATTTAAGGGCTTGGTTTAAGAGGTCTGAGTGTATTCAGACTGATAAAGTGTATCCTTTCCCCATGAAAATTCAATCCTCTAATTAACTGCTCTCCTTAAATTAAAAAAAAAATAAACTGTCCATAGTCATTTTCCATACACATATTCCTTTCCTGAAGCAAAACAGTAATCATCAGAGTAAATACGAGGTGCATAAATAAAGATATTGAGTGTCACTTGGGCTACCTGGTGTATCCCTTTCACCCAGTTATTGCAGAAGGACAATCCATTGTGGGTCATCTGTACCATCCTCTCACTGATTGTTCTGGTTGGGATATCTAGAATGATACAAGATAGCTCTGTTTGGCTACTTGATTTGCATCATACAGAAATATTACAGAACTGTAATAAAGCATTATATAATATTAAGCAAACACTGAAGAGAATTCAAACCTTGCTCTGAAAAGAAAATTTCTCAATTTACTCCCCATCTTTTCTGAAGTGAACATTCCTCTAACACCAGACAACTTCAAAATACTGGGACAATTTCTGCTGAACTGAACTGAAGGACCTCTGGCCAAAATTCTCCTTGTCACATTTTCCATGAGTCCCAAAATGGAATATATCCCACACATTGCATGATGAAAAGTTCTTGAGCACCATATTGCCATAATGAGATAACAATAACATTATTCATTCTCGGTTGCTTATTCAGTTGAAAGTTAAGTCCCAAGTCACATGCATGAAAAAACCGCATTATTAAAGAAGACTCCATTTTAATATTTACTAACTTCTTAGTGCATGACTTGGCAACCACCATAACATTTTTTCTACTATACGGGTTTTTCAGGGCTTTGTGCTCTTTGAGCAGGATTGAGGGAAGCTCTGAATGGATTTCCTTTGTTTTATTTTCAGGCATGCTAATGAAAAAAATTTCTCCGTGGAGCCTCATACAGACATCCAAAGGTTTCTTCAGCCATGGTGAGCTTTGAGGTACCTTGTCCACACAGGAAGATAGGTATAGGTAAGGACAGGGAATCGACTTAACTCTTTTAACCCAAATCACAAGCAGAAAGGAAAGAAGCAATCGGCCATTGCATTTTGCAGATAATTGCTAACAGTGGTGAAGCTATGGCAGCTGAAAATCTTCCTTGTCAGCAGGAGAAAGCTGCACAAAAAGGTAACTTTCCTGAATCCTGGTCTTCCATGCTTGATCTCTTTAGATCTGCTGGCATGGGAGGACATATTACCTGAGGAGAAGCATGGTGCTAAAATGGCTCTGCATTTACCAGCATAAAGATTACCTTTCTAGCATATTTAGCACGATCTACTAGTGTTAAACAGTAAACTCTACTCACACACACCATCTATGCTTTCCACAGAGAACACTCCTATACACATCTCCAGACTGTGCTGGCATCACTGTGATCTTTATATGATGATACCAGAAGGTTTTTCTGCAGATAAAATACATTTCTAATGATTCATTCTCCACTGCAGGCCTGCCCCACCCACTCTAGAGAGATCAAAAGCGTCAGTAAAACCTCAGGTTTTTTCCATTAGTAAATATGCAGCTTTTCTTGCAGAAGTGCTAGGAGATCAGTACTGTAGCAGACATTTCTGTGGCCTCAGTAACTACACTGTAAATGCCAGTATTTTTCAGATGATAGTCACAGTCCATGGCCCCTGAGAAATGTGCAGTAATTTCACGACTATAAAGCACATCTTAAAGCCTAAAATTTTTATTGAAACCCGGAACTGTGCCTTATAATCTGGTGCACCTTATATATGGACAAAGTTCATAAATTTGCCAACCTGGAAGTGCGAGCCACGAGCCGAGCTGTGAGCCGAGCCATGAGCCAAGCTGTGAGCCAAGCTGCGAGCTGCGAGAGTCGTGAGACACAAGAGCTGCGCTAGCTGCGCCAGCCACGCCAGCCGGCGCCAGGGGCAGGCGGGAGTGCTGGAGCGGCACAGGGAGGGCACCTGAGGCTGCGTTAAAGGCTACACTGATCCGTGAAAAATGTTTGCAAACTGAGCACCTGCCACTAAACTGCGTGATCGCACAATTCCATTACTAATTCATTACTTTGTAGCACGCGGATCTTCACTGCAAAAAAAGGTCCACCTTATAATCTGGTGAGCCTTATAGTCATGAAATTACTGAACTCTAGCCCAAGATGCATATGCATAACCTGCAGAAAAGAAAAACTGCAGGATGATCATATACCTTTAGAATGGCTGTTTGCCAGCAATATACAGCTGTTCATGGCCAGAAAAACAAAGTTTTAATGAATCAGGAAGTGTTTCCACTTTTTAAAACTCTGACATGGATATTTTAGAAGTAAGTGCACCAGATAGATTTCTTTTCTTTTCCTGGCTTTTTTTTTTTGCTTTCTTTCCTACTAAGTGAACAACTTTAGCAACCTCCCCAACATCTCATCTTGAAAAATTAGTATTTCCTTTGTGAGAAAGTCAGATAAACCAGTAATTACAGGATGGAAAACAGAGACGCATGGTTCAACTATGCCTTTTAGTCACAAGTCTCTCATGAAATTTTTGCATGACTAAAGACAGTAAGATTTGGCTGAGGAGTTGATGATGCTGAGCTCCATCCCATAATGTAGACATTCAGTCCTGTGGCAGAAATGGCTCTTTTAGCATTTTATGTAAGATGTACCCTTCTGAGGAGATTGGCTCTTTATTTTCAAAAGCAACCCCCTTCCTACTATTCCAAGTGACTGGAACTCAATCAGCACCTCATCTGGAAGGATTGACTTGAGACATTGATTCTTGAGGTGCTGGATTAAGGCAGCAAGAGCAAGGCAGATTGATCCCATTTGTAGCTTTTTCTCTCAGCTTTTACACTATAGAAACCATTTTTTACATTTTTCAACTCCTTTTCTCTGTCTACCTTTTAAGAAAGAAAATGCTTTTCCCAGAGATCATTTTAGAACTGCAGATATAAAAATGTATCTTTGGGCATTTCAAGGAGCTGGCCTACTTAAAATGGAATAGAATTTGATAATTCCGTGAATTCACTAATTGCATCCAATGCACTTTATTTGTGGTTTGATATTAAAATTGGATTTTTTTAAATTGTATTTTGGAAACAAGCTCCCTTAGACTATCAATATACTCTGTGAAGTAAATTACTGTTTAGAAACTCTTTTTTAGTGGGTTGCCAGTCTAATGCAGTGCAACAAGTCTAAAAGAGCTGTTGATTTTTGCAACAGAAATAATTTCCATACTTTACTCTTTAAAGCATGTTAAAGCTCTAAACAGGAACTTTGGAACTCTGACTCCAAGTTACAAAGATAGATCTTTGTACCAGTTCACAAGAGCAAGTTAACAGAAAGGCAATGGACTCTGTAAATGAAAAATACCTGGGAGCAGTGATGAGCAGCACAGGACCAACAAAGCATCCTGCTTCACTGTTTTTGTGCTAGGGGGAATTTGGCCAAAAAAAAAAATGAGAGATTTTCTTCCCAGGAATCCCTGTGTGCCAGTACAATACTTGGGAACCATCATCAGCCATACGTTCAAGTAAAGCATAAATATGTTAAACCTGTCTCTGTAATGAATAAGGTCTTCTGGCACTACATATGTCACTTCTGGTCATGGACTATAATTCTGAACTCAGCAACGTTCACATATATACCTCAATTTGGGACAGCAGCAGTAAAAACAGAAAGGTCTCTGGTTTCCACATGATAGTTTCTGGCATAGATAGATTTTGTTCTGCATTGGAGGATTAAGATTAGAGTACAGACATAATAAAACTTCAGAGCTTCTTTTCCAGCATGGGTTCTTCTTATTAGAATCACATGGGGACATAAACGGATCATAAAAATAGTAAATCTGTTATTATTTCAGTTATATTTATTATTCATACACAGGATATATTGTGAGAGGAATTAATTCTGGACATATGCCAGAAAAGTGATATTAATATATAAATCACTCCTCGCTTGGTTTCCCAGACATGAGAGTGGCTTAAGTAAATAACAAACTAGAAAGAATCAGCTTCTGACTACTTGGAGTATTCCAAGCAGCACATCAAAATGTGAGGTAAGGTGAAGTCCTTTCCAGGGCAGGACTGCTAAGGTTTGGACACATAGAGACACATATAGCTAGAAAAGAAGGCCACCAAATGACCAGAAGAAGAAAACTTAATCTATGACAGTAGGTGAATGAGTGTAGGAAAGACCTGAGTTTATAACATTAGGAAGAACATTATCTCCTAGATTTAGACATAGTTTGGGTGAGAGGACCTTGGGGTGAGAAAAGCTGGTTAGAGATGGGTGAGATGAACAGAATTGACTGACAGGCTGCTGTTGGAAATGTAGACTGACCAGACTATCTTATGATGACTGAAACAGGAGGCAGTGGCAAGAGGATATACAAATTATAAATTTTTGAAGGCAAGGTGAGGACAAAACATGTAAGAGGAAATGACAAAAAGATTGGCCGGGGTATGAGCTTGAATAGAAGAAAACAGATCCAGGGTAATGAAGTAGAAGTGGAAGCTTGGTTAAATAAAATTGTCACTCAAAAGACAGAAATAAAGACAAGAATAAGGTCCTCTGAGTGTGAATATGCACTTCTGGCCTAACTGCAACTACAAATACTGTAATAGAAAAATCAGCTCAGCACCCGTGATTTGAAACAGAATAATCAGCTTCAGTACAACAGAGAACAAACCTTTTGAGCTCTTTTTCTCTCCTTAATTAGCTTCTTTGACAGTATTTTCCCTCTGTCCATAGTGATTTTCTGACATTTTCTCTCAAAAGTTTTCTCTGGGCTCTTATACCACCACCGAAATGCATAAAATAACAGTAAAGCCAAATCATATCCCAGAACTAGCTTTCCAGCCTTGGTTCTTCAAGGAAATATAAATTTATAGCACATTGCTCACTCAACAGGTTAGGACCTTGCACTCAGATTACTGCAACCCAGTGAATCTCTGGAGGACACTTGCTTAGAAATTTAGGAGAAAACAAGAATGTCACTTTGTGCTGTTTACAAGATAAAAACTTGAAGACCTGCTTCTGTGGATTCCCATGTGATGCACCTGAAAGTGCAAAGTAACCTGGTGAGAGGTAAGGATGTGCACACTGACTGCTGTGTTCAGACTTTTCGTGTTTTGATCAAGACTGAAACAAGTGTCGCAACTCCCAGTGGCCTCCAGTTACTAGATAGCCAGGGATGAACTTGCAAAAACAAACATTAATCTTAGGACAAAGAGAGATCTTATATAACTCTTCCTAGGGAATGTGAACTGTGCACAGAAAATAGCTCTCAGAGTGGTGAGAAGAAATAAGGAAGGCCAGATATTTTAAATGTTTTAAATCAGGACTTAGTAGGACAGTGGCTCACAGCCTACACATCAGCGGTAGGAAGATGTGATGTGGCAAGTGAGTCATCTATTTTATCTGTGTCAGTTGCAGATGCTCTAACACTTGCAGGCTACTGCTTTCCAAAATAACTGCATAAATGAGGAATGACATATAGTCTAGCAAATGCTGTCTCCTACAAGCCCAATACCTCTCAGAGTAAGGAAGAGAGTTCACCTCCCTTTTCTGCCACCAGGAATTGTTGGGGGTCCATGCTGCAGGCTGGGTTGCGATCCCCCTGCAGTCACTACATCAGCCCCACCCCATCCCTGGGAGCCTGCGCAGCACTACCACTGCCAAAGCAGCCACTAAAGTGGAGGGCAGCTCTTAGCTCAAATTCTTCTCCCACAGCCTAATACATTTTTCATTTCTAAATTTTTTTGCTAAAAGCTTTCAACCTTGTGCTGCTGAACAGACCCTAAATACAATTGCCATATCTGACTATGAGTTTTAAATGGTGTTAAATTATTCTACAGAATTCTTTTTTCGGTTTCTCTCATCTTTGTCAAGAAGCTGTATGAATTCTCACTCACCATCAGAAACACTTTTCTGTTCAGGTTTGACAGGTTCTTCTGACCATTCCTCAAAGGACCTTTTAGAGAAAAAGAAAAAAAATTACATTCTGTGCTGTGATCTAGGAGCTATTTTTCCTTTTAATATGGGAACACTAGCCTCACTTGCTCAGTTGTTTTATGCCTAAGGTTCATGTAAGTGTATGTGTGAGTGTGCTGGCTTATAAAGCATCAGGCTAACATTTGGCATTGGAACAGTGTAGCAGAAATTAATAGCTCCAGCTTGCAGATGACATTTGTATTGACCACTGATCTATTGAACTGTTATATTTAGAAGGATCATTTAAAGGAAAATCTCATAGGCTATTGAATTTAAAGCTGTTCCAGCTACTCTGCAGAGCATTTTTTTCCCCTTTCCTTTTCTCTTCCCTGAAGTGAATTCTCCAAGGCAAATGGTGTAAAATATTTTGCTGGAGGGGATACTTTACTTTCAAGATTTATTCCTTTGCACCACTAATTTAGCAAGAAAAAAAAAAATCAAAGACAATAGCAAAAATGTTGAAAGAACTGGAAAGTTTATTTTCATTGTGAGAGTTTGACAGTCAAGCAGGGATTGTTTGTTTTGTCATGGAGGGGGATTTTATGGTAGGCAGCTATGATCAAACTGAGATAACTCTCATTTTTATTTTGATATTAGTTGTTTCTCCTTTGATGCAATGTCAAGGGAAGAACTGTCCTTCCTACTTAGACACTTGCTATAGAGGAGCTGTCTGTTAATTATCTTGACATGATACTACCTGCAAGTTTATTTTGATGAACTATGATCTATAAAATGTAAAATATATCAAAGTGTTATGTGTGCAAGCCTCTTTGGCATGGTAATAGCATGTATTTAAAGATGCTTGGTCTCTGCTTTTCTCCTATCGATAGTTTGTACATTGAGCTAACACTTGGCTTCCTATTTGCAATATCATTGTCAGATCATCATGCACACTCCCTATTACCATCTGCCTTTCTTTGATGGGAGAAATATGCATTAGACTATGTAACAGTCTGCAATATCTGAGGGGATACTTTATTGGTCATTTTACCTTGTTCATTCTCTTCCTCTTTATTCCCTTCCTAAAGCATCTTGTGTGACTTAGTTTTATCAAGTGTTGATAGTGAAAATAAACATATACATCTTGCTATTAAAAAGATTCTTGCCAGGAGGTAAGACAACTATGTGTTCCTATGAGATTTTCTTACATATTCTGTGGATTGTAGATAGTATAGCTTTACATTTATTGAAATCGTCTTTTCCCCCTGAGTTCTAAGAAAATGTGCCTAAAGCTATTATCGCATGTATCGACTCTGTGGGATTTAACGGACGTGGCTCCTGCTCCCAAGTGGTTGGAAAATGACCTCTATGAAGCAAAGTTCAAGCAGAGTGAAAGCTCTGAGGCTGAGATTAGAGACCTGTCAGTTGCCTGGTAGGATAAAAGTGTAAAATTATATGTGACGCTCAGTTCAGTCACATCAAACAGCTCAGAAATGTTTACTGAATGAACTACACAGTCGCTAATTACACTTTCCCCTTAAGTATTCACATTATCATGGGCAACAAATACCTAGAGAATCTCGAAAGGGAAAGCTGCTAATAAGTATGCAACAATTACACCAGGCATGGTTTTGCACCTTAATTTTCCTACAGTGATTATTTATAGTTAAGAGGCAAATTTGGCCAGTCATTACATACAGTATCTCTGGTTTTGGTCCTCTGAAAAAAAATATGATAAAATTTACTTCAAAATATAGCAACAGGAGCACAACAATGAACAATAAAATAATCCCTTCTTTCTCAAAAAGATGGTACAAAACATTGCTTTAACCCAGTGACCCTTAGTGACCAGGTTGTTCACGGCCACCACATATATAATGTCAAATGATTACAGCAGCAACTAAAACCTGATGAATCAAAGTGCATTGAAATTGCTCTTCCACTTCTTTCTGGAGGAAGTGCATTAACCTTTAAAATTGTGGGGGTTTTTTTTCCCGTTATTGCAACTTCATTATATTAAAAATTGCCTTTCTCTTGATATTCCCCAATTCCAAACTTTGCAACACTGCAGAAGACTCCGGGTGAAAGGTTCTCCTCCTGTAAGTAAGGACCCTGCACTACACTTTAACTATCACCCACAAAGACTTCTGATCATGAATGGGACCCAGAAAGCAAAAGCAAGAGGGCCCAGGGATGTCTGAGCTGAGCTTTGCAGGGCAGTTGTAGTGGGCTAGCCTGAGACAGCTCAGGTGAGAAAACAAGGCCAGGGCAGGTGTGGCTGCTGGTGTTCACATGCTAGAAGACATGTTCCACCTCATCTACTTACAAGCCATTGGAAGCCCATTGAAACACCAAGGTCATTAATCCACAAATAAATCCACAGAGCAAGAAATGTGGGATGCTCCATTTCCAGTGGCAGACAGGTAATGAAGCAGTCAGGCATGGGCTGTAAGGAGGAAGGTAAGTGCTCAACCTACTGCTTCTGTGTGCTGTCAGTGGCCAATGTATGGGTCCTCTTGGGTTTCTTTTTCTTCATACTTTCTTTGAAAATGCAATTTGCACATTGGAAATACCTTTTTTTCTTCTCAGTATTTTTTTGGAGTCATATTCTATAGTCAGAAAAGGAAGAATTGATTTGTTTGAAGGAGTAACTACAGCAGATAGAAAATCATACACAAAACTATGATTTATGGTTAAGTGCTGAATCATTCTAGAAGAAATATATTTTTGCCATCTGAATATATTGCTGTCTCCTCAAAGTATGATTTAGTTAAACTATATTACATTAGCAAGTTTAAACAACAAAAGGTATACATAAAAATTTGCTGTAACAGTTATCATTGAGCAAATGCAACTTTATCGCTGTATTTGAATTTAATATATATGTTATTTTTTACTGTGATTAATTTTCTCACATAACAATTATCTTTTTCCTGATCTTTTTTATTCTGGATTCTTTAAGATCATAAAAAAAACTAATCAACAAATCCAGAACAATAATCTTCTACAATATATTCAATACTCTCTAGTAAAAGAAAAATATTTTTTCTTTCCACTCTTATATGATCTCTAAAACATGTGCTTAATTAAAATTGATCTCTCTTACTTGAAATCTTTACAGAGTGACTTAGTGAAACATGGCCTCAAACAGTTATTTGAAATTACATTAGCAGAAGACCTAAGCAATAACGTGTAATTGCTATTACGTAGTGTCACTTACTGTTGCTGTCTGTCTCAAGTAATTTAATCATGAAGAAGTATACATGGTTTTCAGCTGACTTTTACAGACTTCTTGATTAAACTACTTACTTGACCTGATCAGCAGGCGGGACAATTTAGTTGCATTGCTAGAGGAGGAGGGTTTTATTTCTCAATATGAATATTCTGGAGTGATGGGAGTCTGGTGCCAAGTTCTGGGGTCCATCTCACCCTTAGAGGTCAAAAGGAACACATCCCACAGTATTTTCCCTATTAGCTGAATTAGCCACACCATGAACTCTGAAGAATTATCCTAAGATGGCATGATACTCTGCTTTTTAAGTATGTATGTTTAAGGCTGTGTAATAATCCTTGAGTGAAACACATGAAAAAGAAAATCATTCCTAATCTCTTCCTATGTCTGACTCTAAATAGGCAGTAGTATCATTGATTCATTATCTTCCCTAATCTCTTCTGGAATGCTTATTTCATCCTTGGTCAACTACCAAACTTTACAGATTTCTGTTTCAGGTGTTGTTTGTATCAAGAAAATACAAAAATGCATGCTAGAGAAATTAAAACTGTACTGCTGCCAAAGCACGTTACGAACATAAAAAATTTTCCAAGACATCTAAAATAGCTCAGAGAAATTGGCTTAAGTAGAGAAAAAAATGCAAATATGTGGAAATAAAAGGAGTACCTCTTCTGCAGTGCTTTGCAGAAGAAGGAAGTCCCACATCACTGCCATTCTCCTACTGATCAGCTGCACTCTCTCTGGGTATTTTGAAGGTAGATGCCTGAGAGACAGCTTGACATGAGAAATGCTGGTCAGATGGACTGGCTAATGCAAGAAAAATACCCCAAGTCTCTCACACACACAATCTCTTCAGAAGTAGTGTCATTTTAACACTAAATCTGATCAAATTTTGAATGAGGAGTGGGATCAAGATAGAATAGACAATTGGTTTGGTAAAAAGGCTTGTAAATCTAGATGAAAGAAAGCACTTTTTGAAAATTGTGCACATATTACATGGCTAGAATTTAAAATCTGTAAGGAAGGAAGCCCTTTCAGAGAAGGCAATTCCCTTGAAATTTTGCCCTTTATGGACAATTTGCACAGCTGTCTCTGGACAGAGCATAGAGTCCTTAATCTCTTTAAAACTCTGCTATTCTTGAAAGAAAACAACAAACTCCCATAGTTTATTATTTGGAAATTATTATCCAAATCTTTACCTCCAGTCTCCTTGTTTTCTCCCTTTTCACTATTCTGAGGGTATTAGCATTAGTAGTGAAAAGCAGCTCTGGAGGGTCCTGCTAATCTCAGGACAATGGCAAGTGGTTGGATGCCAAGGGAGTTCCACAGTGATGGATTGCTAAGTAAGTGGTGACTAGAAATTCTTGTTTGGTGCACATTTTGTCTGGCAGGGATGCTGGTGTATCAGACAACATGACCTGGGGCATATATAGTAAGGGATTGGATGCCAAAAACACAAGTCTACCTTTTGCTTCTTGGAACTTCTCCTAATTGACTGACAATTCCATCCTCTACAATAACTGTTACAAAAAAGACATTCTCAAACAAAAGCAAGGTAATTTTAGAAGATGGAACATGGTTTTAGATGTTTCAAACTTTAGTTAATTTTTTTGTAGAAATGGTCTTTAAAAAAAAAAAGGTATGCAAAGAGTATGCCTTGGGCTTAACTTCCTGTGGATAAGAATAGGATAAGTTACGTCTTTGCATCCTAGAAAGGTGATCTTTCCTCTCTACCAGTGTTATAAGCATCTGGAAGTCTGTATAGGTAACAATTAATTTCTTCCCAAGTTCGCTCATTAAAGTATCTGACTGTAGCTTTATTTATTTCCAACAGAAGATACCCTCTTTTTGTAGCAGATACTTAAACTGAAAATAAATTCTTTACACATGCTATTAGAGTTGGGGAATATGAAGTGTAGATTGCCTCCCATTGTTATGGACTGAAGAACATGCTATACCCCTGGTTCTCAGTGGAAAGTTGGAACTGGCTAACTGACAAGCTCAGAAGGGACAGAATGAGTCTTCCAAAATATTTGCTTTATATGGAACATAATGTCAAATATCACATGATGAAAACAAAGAGATTAAAGAGTATTCCCTTTGCAGATTCTCAGTCTTTACTCTCCCCTCCTGGTAGCATCATATTCCCCCACATGATAGCCCAGACAAAGCCTTTGTGGTCGAAGAAAACTGCAATTTGCAATGCCCTCTCTTTTTCCTTCTTAAAAAAAATCATATCTGATCTTTTTCCCACTTTGCAAAATATTATTTTTCTTTGAAATTCACCTTCAATATAATTATCATACTTTTTTCTCTTCCTCTACCTTTGGATGGCCAGGTAGATTGCTTGCACCATCAGAAGAGAGGGCACAGTAACCTCACTGCTTTCCTCACCATGATTGGTTTGAGAGAGTCCTCCAGGCAATTTAACGTCAGCTTCCCCCCGCCACAATAAACCACTTCATAGTGCTCTTATCTGATCCAAGCTGAACTCCAGGGCACATTTCAGTAGCAGCTTAATTCACTTTCTCCCTTCCCTCAAGTTGCAAACAGGATGTTAGTTGCTGTATAATGTGACATCCATGTCTTGTTTCTCCTATTATCTAGACTAAGTAAATCATAACAACAGCAATACAGTTGCACGCTGATTTAAATGAAGAAATATGGTTTGATGTTAAAACAATTCCTCTAATTTATATATAGCAAAGCCACGCACAAAGTCTTCTGTCAATGACATCCCAAATCAAGATGTGCAATCTTGAGAAATTGTTTGATTAACTTCCACCTTGTAAAACATCTTCTTGTGGCAAGTACTTAAGCCTCTAAGAGCTGCCAAGTTCAAGCCAGTGTGGCTCATGCTATAAGTCTTCCTGCAGCCCTTTGGGCCATTCCATAACGAGAGCTACCATTTTGCTGTCACTGTCACTTCGCATATCCACTCTCTAAAGCTCTGTTTGTTGCTTCATTCTGTTCTATGTCTCCCTTAGGAACTTCTTCATTTTAATATAAATAGAGCGCTTCATCATGCAGTGCCAAAGACTCATGGAAGGTATAACTCTCAATATTACTGAAAATGATGCATACAGATGAATTTGGCCAGCAGATCACAAACAAAGGACCTTAAAGAAAAGGGAAAAACTTTCTAATCCAACGGTATGGAGAGTAAATGGTTGAAAATAATAAAAGAAAGGGGAAATGAACTCACTCTGCTCACCATTGGTTTGATTATAATTCACAAACATCACTGGAAGCAGAGAGTTAAAGCTTTTTTCCATATGGCACAAATGCATCATACAGTATGTATTTTTTAAATGTTGATTTCTAATTGGATTTTTTGTTTAATATGGAAATGAGTTTTCCTTCCGAATCAGGAGGATTCTAAAAAATTGAACCATAGTTATAAGCAAAAAAATTATATTTGTTTTAGAAAACTTTTTAAAAAACAATAATTTTGGAAATTTTAGTAGTTGGAGATGTAATATTTAAAATTGTGGATTCTTTTCAATTTTTCCTTTTTTAAATCCACAAATATATATTATATGATCAAGGATTTGCTAATAAGACATGACCTAGTAGTATTAAAATGGAAAAATTAGGATAGGATATAGGATTAAGGATACCCAGGCAGATCGATGCATGAAACTTGATGTAGTATTTGTTGAGAAAACACAAAATGAAAAGGCAAATTCTTACTTTCATAGTAACAGCAAAATAATAATAATAATAATAATAATAATAATAATAATAATAATAATAATAGTAATTGTAATAATAATAATAGTAACAGTGATAACAATAAATCTAGAGTGTTACTGCATGCCACTTATATTATGTGGTCGCTGTAATATGTTACATTCTCATCATCTACTACTTGTAACACTTGAAATATTTCAGAAGAGGTGAATGCAATCAGGGACCAATTTAGTCCTGCAAATTCTACCTCTCACATGTTGGTGTATAAACCCAGTACCATTGGCAGATTGGATCTAATCCCATTCTTTAGAAAGTAACATGAGGTGATCAAATAATATTTGGGTATCGGCCTAGCAATACTTTCTAAAGACTTCATTATATTTTAACCACCTTGCCCACAACCCCAGAGCTTTAGCCTCTTACTTGGACAATATAACCATTTCTACTATATCCATATGGAAATGCTTTATGAATCATATCAGCTCATGCTTGCATATTTAATATTGTTGTTCCAGTTTAATAGCTAACTGCATAACAATTCTTAGCATTTCTGGTTCCTTTTGTGCCCTCTACAGTGAATACTCAGGTTCTCTCATTCTCACTATGCTTTTTCAAGGGCTACGTGTGCAGAAACATCCCAGTCATTTGGAATTGCTAATATCCAGTTACAGATTCACAAGTGGCAGATACATAACCATGAAATTCAGTAGTTACAAAGCAGAACATTTGTACACTGTAAATTCCTGTGCATTTCTTAAGTTGCATGATGGGGAGCAGCAGGTGACATTATCCAGTTTTATGTGCACTTTACCTTTCTCTAACACCCCTCTCTTTCCCTTCCCGCTGTGGATGCTACTGAAGTATAGAGTTTCCTTCATTCACTTTGATGCTGAAACCCACCATGCTCAAAAAGACCTTCCCAGAGACTGGAATAGGACCCAAACTGATCCAGACTCTTATCTGAATAGGTATATTTCTACAGTTATATATGTCCTCATGTCATTTTATCAGTCTTGGTACAGGCTGCCCAGGGAAGTGGTGCGGTCACCATCCCTGGAGATATTTAGGAGATGCACAAGTGCAGCACTTGGGGACATGGTTTAGTGGTGGTCATGGCACTGCTGGACTAACAGCTGGGCTCAGCAACCTTAAAGGTCTTTTCCAACCTAAATGATTCTATTATTCTGTATAGTTATGTAGACAAGGGTGAACACAGAGACAGGATGGAGAGCACATTACAGTGTTTAAGGGTGTATGGTACTTACCCTTTCTGTCATTTACCCTTTCTCCCCCTCATCACTGAACAAAGCACCTCAAAGGTATTAGGATATGTAAACTCATGACACTTCAGTGGGGCAAAGAGCTGTTATTATATCTTTTTTAGAAATCAAGAATTCAGCCAGGAGCCATCCACTCAGTTCAGCATCTCCTACTTTGCTGTCCAGTAGCAGAATCCTGGGCTGGTTTCATTTTTGCAGCTTCTCCTGCCATAGAGGAACATTTACCAAAACTTTCAAACTAAACACTAGGATTAGGGCAACTCAATTCACTGATAGTGGTGGTAAGGAGAGGTTTTCATGCCCCAGTGCCAACCCAATGAGTATTTCAGTTACTTTGTGTTGAGGAGTGCAATGAGGAAGCCTTCCTACCTACAAATCTACCCTAACACCAATGCTGCGGGATTGTGATCTATCCCTCTCCTTTGCTCAAAAAAGCTGCACAGGGAAGGCTTATACCAGGACCAGCCTCTTGAGCCTCAAGGATAGCAAATGGATGACAGAAAACCATGGCCAGGCACCCTGCTCCCAGGGAACACATCTCCAACAGGGATGTGGTTTATTTTTGTTTTTTTTCAGAACTCACCATTGGCAAACAACCTGTGAAAATCTGTGGAGCAGGATGGGCTGACATGAAAGTTATTTTTATGCATTGTAGAACTGCTCCTAAACATATGTGAGGGCTTTTGCTATAGAAGTAACTCATCTGGTATATTAGCCTTATGTTCTTTATACTGCAGCTGCAAATTCCACCTTTTTTTTAAAAGCCAACAAATAATTAAATGTTAAAGAAGAGGTATTATAGGGGTACATATCAGGAAAACAACAAATCTTGCAAAAAAAACTTGCAAAGAAAGGAAGAATGAGGTGACTATCTAATGCCTTTTATACATATTTTTTTAGCATAATAATCTGCTCCCAAGTTTAAAAATCTGTGTAGTCTAGATAAATCTTAAACAGCTATAACGGAAAATGCTTGCTTGTATGATGCCCTTTCACTAGATGAAAACATAGAGCTATGGGATTATTATTTTCAGATATACAATTTTCTACTTCAAAAGTAGCTCAGCATATCTTCAGCCACACAACTTACAAAAAAATACTGCTTGGTGAATAAAAGGGATAGAGTTTCTCTCACATGTATGACATAAGCAGTGACAGTGGGACATAAGCAAATGTTGATATTCAATCATCTTCTACCATAACTTATACTTCAATAAAGGGAAGCAGCAGACACAAGCAGATTTAGTCAGAAGGCAAATAAACAAGTAGAAATTTTTATATAACTGTGGTCAAATCCTGCTATCATATTGTAAATTAATTTTGGTGGCCAAATTTAGTTTCAGGTGTCTGAATAAAAGTATTTTCTTATTACATTTTTGGTGTTTAAATAATACAAATAAATAAAAAATAGTTGTGTAACTCATACTTTCTCTCTATTTGTGCCTGGGAGTTTTTGCCTCACCTGTGTCAAAACATCATAATCTTACAGCTGGTAATTGCAGCAGAGTGGCGCCTTGAGTTATTTTTGTGGTCAGCATGAGATGGCATGTGACATCTTATGTTATAGTAACCCTCAAAGAAGCCTTTCTATCATAAAGATTTTAATGCAGGAAGAGGAGGGAGTAGAATCTCCCAACATCTATTTGACTTATAATGTTCTTGATCATCATGTAAAATAAGGGTGGTTAGTTTATTTGTCAAATTCATTACTTTAATGCTAATACACAGTGGTATAACACACTATCTAGCTAATAGTTTTAAGGCAGGTTGTCAAAATAACTGCGAATTAGTTCAGTTGTAATTATGCTGGACATTTTGCCCAAGCAAAAAATGAGAAAGTAAGAGCAGGATTTTAACACGATGAGTCACACCGGTCATATTAAAACTCTAACATTTAGGGAACACATTAGGTGATATCCAGGAGCTCATATTTAGTAGCCCTCTCATGAACATTGGCAAAAATTTTGCTGTGTAGGAGCCACATAGGCACTGGGGTTTGGCTTGCTCTGTTTTTAAAACCCCAACAGATCAGATATGCTTTGAGAACCACAAACAACTGTACTTTTAAAATGAGCATTTTTAAACCTCTACTAGTTTCTTAGTAGCCTACAAATAAGCTTATGCTCTTTCAGCTGAGAATATATAGCAGGTTTCCTGGAAATCATCCCACTAGGGCATGACTATAGCTCCAATATAAGCAGCACTTAAAAGGGGGCTAATTAGCTATTTGCTGTACTTGACAGATAAAAGATGTATGCAAGCACAGAGAAAAGACTGCAAATATAGATATCCCTGATTATGTTATTTTCCAACATTTTAATTAATTTCTTAGACCATCTTTGTGTAATTTAAAAAGGTTTTGAAAGATGTGAGAGTAACAAGGCTGTGGTGTTTCTTTAACTAATCACCATCACTGCAGGGTGCTGGAAATTTTAAAGCACGTTTTATATGCTCAGTTCATTGAAAAATTACTTTTAGTTCTACTGGCCTTAATTTTTGCTTTATTTGCAGAGCAGCAGTGGAAAAGGTGTGATTTGATTCAACTAGTGTGCTGCCTAGAAGCCATTTTGGCATGTAAATCAACTGCACAGGAGACAGACTGGCTGGTAGCTACGAATAGGGGCAGATAATAAGACCTGTGGTGTCCATCTACAACTTTGTCACTGGGTATGAAAATAATGCAGCTTCTCTGAGACTTTTTTTAGCTACCCATGAAATTAGGAAATCATATTTATCTGTCACTTGTGAGCATTGTATAGTTTTCCACCCCACCAACCCTCAAATTCTTGGAAAGCTTGCAATAGGATTTCCTCACAATAGATTTTTGCTTCTACTTTTAGCCAAAACTAAACACAGTGTGAGGCTAGCCAGGCAAATAAATACATTAAACAAACATTCTGAAACGAAAACTTTTTGGCCCAGGTTTTAGATTCCAGCAGGAATTAGGGCTCCTTCCTGGTTTACTGATATAGCTTCACAGGTTCACAATGATACAAGCCACCTTGGCTACATGTCATTCAGGTGTGCTGCCATCAATGTCACAGGAAGGAAGGATTTGGCCCATGCCACATAAAAATAGGCATGTATGTGGGTAAGCAGATAGGCACCAACAGAGTAAATAGCAGTTTAGAAACCAGCAACATTTTAAGCTTTGTTAATAGCAAGGAGCCAGGTACATTAAAGTAGCAGACAATTTGTTTGATATGCAATTGATATTTGACAGGCCAGTGACAACCATGTTGTCAGGAGATCACAGCTCCTGCCTCAGTATGTGACTTTAAAACTTCACTAGGGGAAAAATTACAGTCAGGCAAGCAGCAGCAAGGCATAGCCTAAGGCGCTATCTGCCAATAAATAAGTCCTAGGGAAAACTGATTTGTGGCTTCTGATCACATGAACCTATAGCCTTCACTATTGACTAATTGTGGTTCATCTGGATGTAGATCTATCTTGGCTAACAAGAAAACACTAGAGGTCTTCATTTAGCCATTGAGCTGAGTCTCTGGAGACATGTGTGCAGCTGTCTTTACCTTCTTACCAATCAACACATCAAAAGCTGCAGAATATATTTCCACTTTCAGAAATGCAAACTGCAAGTGAGATAAAGTTGCCAAACTAGACTTGAAAAAGAGTGAATGATTATGACTCTCCTCCAAATACAAAAGATAAATCATTTATGACCGTGCAGAATTTTGCTATCTATATAAATTCAGAATAGATATGATGGAATCAATTTATCAGCTGGACAGCCACATAATTTTAATGTAACTGTAAAGGATTAAAACCATTTTAGGTGTCTTTTTTCCCCCTTTGTTGTCCACTGTCATCCTAGGGACAGCACAAAGCAGACAAGTGCAGATAGTGGCCATTGACTGATGCTGTTTTGATTTACTTAGTGAAAATTGTGTAGTTAAAAATAATCTACTTGGTGCCACGAAAATCATCTGCTACGTACTGTGCAAAGCATTCTACCTAGTCCAAATATTATGCTAAGATTGGAAAAAAAAAATTACAAAAAAATACTATGGATGTATTTGAAGGTAAAACTACAGAAGAGGCAGGATTAATATTTTTGGCTTAAATCACTTTCTTGTCTTCCATTCTGGTTAGCAATTCATTCAATTACAGGTTATATTGTCAAGACACAGAACACCACCAATGAAGGGGCTGAGCTCCTTCACATTCCATCAATGCTCTCAGAGTTTAAAAGTCCAAGCGATTTTAGGGCTCAAATATAGTTTGACTTTAAGTTCAGATTCAAGTCACATTGTATTTATTAGAAAATCAATTTGCTTCAGGCCCAAATGACCAGATTATGTGGTCTGTTAATCAAGGCAGGACCAGCCAGTGTGGATCTGACTCAAGTCTTGTGCTGCTTTTTCTTTTCTGTACTGTTGGAAGACAAGCTTTTCTTGTGATTTTGTGTTTCCTCCCAATCCAGAAGAATGGGAGCAAAAAAAGATGCAGAATCTTCGCAGGATTTCAGTAATATCCATGTGCCATCTTGCCTTCAACAGGGAAATAGCAAATATTTTTGCCATATCACATTCTGTATCATTAAATTGGGAATCACAGTCTGGCAGAGAAGAGCAAATTGATCACATAAAATTAAAAAAAAATACAAAGATCCCCTTAGAATGTCCATCCTTATGGTAAATTTGCTCATTTTTAGTTACATTAGTGACTACATATTACTGGACTACCTATCTTGACCAAGTTGAAAGAGGATAATAAATTTAGACAAGCAGTCTGCTACTAGAAATTAGTAGGAATTCATAGCAAAGACAATTTAAATTTAAGACTTGTTCTTCAGGGCAGATGGTGCATGTAGGTAAAGCAGAGGAAGCTTATGAGTGCATTTTCAGAGTTCTTAGCATTTCACATAACAAATGTCTGCATCTGTCAAGGTGTGTCTATTGCTGGTTATTATTATTACTACTAATTTTGACTGAGCATACAGATGCACTTTTTTTCTAGTTAAATATTTACATCTATATATATCACATTACTTTTTGTTGAACTTCCTCTGTGAAGCTTTTGCCGAATAGATTTACAATAAATGACTCTTACAGGGAGAGCAAGTAGTTCAGCCTGTTCCCAAAACTGCCACATCCTTGTTGTTACAAAACCCTCTTTACATGTTGCTTATAATTTTGTAAAATTAAGTTCCAAGGATAACATTTTCCACACTGACATAGTTTTTCTGGAGTTACTTGTCTCTTGTTTTTCAATAACAGAAATGCCTCTATATTCAAAGCAGAGTTGACTTGTAACCACTTTCTCAAAAATGCCTTCAACTGGACAAATTGGAAAACTTTGTGGGGAAATATTAAAAAGAGAAAAAAAGAAAAAGAATATCACTACTTCAGAACAGTCTTAGTAAAAATAGCTTCCACTTTAAAGAATTCTTTTTTGAAGTGAGCACTTTGAAGATTTTACCTTATTAATTGCATTCTGATGCCCACAAAAGACAGGATGAGCAAAAACTTAGGGCAAGACTGACCTGGAAGCATTTCTAAAATTTTCTCTCAAAGCTCTACTTCTTTTCAGGGTTGCTGCCAGTTCCTGTAGCTAGGAGCAAGGCATTACCAGCATTTCTTATACTCCTTATTAATGCTCCTACAAGCCTGACAGGTATTTAAGCAGAAGAAAAATATGATGAGCACTTTATAGAGAAAGGGATAGAGACATGATAGATGAGATGTAATGTGAAATTCAAAGCTAAGTGTTTTTCCTTAGAAAACACTAGTTTAGCAAGCTTGTAACTTCGCTGCAGAAATCACAGTTTCATTCAGAAAACTGTAATCTGACATTTCCTCACTTCAGTTCCCCACTCCTCTATCCCCCCATAACTTATAGTTTTTAACAACACAAATTCGGTTTTTAATAAAAAATGTGTCTTGTTTTCTCAAATCTCTCACTCAGTGTACAGGATCAATCTGCTCTGGACAGGGATGCAAACTTTGAAGGCAACAGCTGTAGTTGCTTCATCTGTCACAAAAGTTATCAAATCTGCAATAAAGGAAGATGACCACCACATAATATGAAAAGAAGTGATCTTGTCCCATTGTCAGAACAGTTCACACTTGTGAATTAGATTCTTCAGAAATATCCATCTCTAAAAGAACCCATTTCACAGGCTGGCATGAGCCAGGCATTGCTATGTAGGCACCTATACACGAGCTGAAGCTGCTGATTTGCAGAGGAGCCCACTCTGGGACATTTTATGCGTTTTGAGTACATACCATATATTCTGAAGAAGTGAAAAAAAAACAAAAAAACAAGTTCTGAGTAAGGAGGCACTAGACTTCTTTAACCTGAATAAAAAATTGTTTTCATAGGAAGAAGAATTGATGATGGAGCTGTTTACTTACACAGAAGTACACACAAAACAAGGATACAAGTTATTATGTTTTGTTATCTTAACCCCTCTCAAGTGTCTTGGAAATTGTTTTGCAAACTGAATGGCTGCTTTATGAACAAATTGCCTTTCTTCCCATTTGGAACTTGAACTCTCCAACTTTCTGGAGGGAAATGCATTAAATCATCGTGATATTTTGTGACAACTAAAAAGCAAACAAAGGAAATACTTGGTACAACATCTGCAGCAATTTTAAAATTGGTGGGGTAAAATGGCCGTTTCTGCTACTAAGAGTTGCACATTTTTAAGTTACCAGAGCAGTAATTTGCACAATAAAGACATAAATCTATCTAGGCAGTATAAACCAAAAAAATAGATATATTTTATATCTATTTGCTGAACTCTGAAACTCCAGAGACATAAAACATAAGCAAGGAATATGAATAAACTAAAAAGTAAAGCACAGATAATTTCACCATGCTTTATTAAGGAGATTGTGCAGTTTTGGTAAAAAGATTTTGTCAAGGGAGAGTCTTCAGAATCAGAAGATGCAGCAACAGGCTGGCAGATGCCAGTGCCTGACTTGGGAAGATAGGTATGGTGAGGACTAGGGAGCTTTTGAAAGTTTAACGCAGCTCTTTGGCTCTAGCAGGTCATGTCTCTACCTTTCCCAAAGAGTCTTTAGAAGGCTGAAAATATTTGTAAATAGCCTCTGCCAGGAGTACAGAAGCCACAATACAAGCCCAAATCCTTGTTGGGCAAAGTTCATGCTTAGCTAATAAGTACATGTAGTTAGAAACGGCAGCTTGATATTCAGTCCCATTTCTCCCAATCTCATGTCATCCTTTTGCAGGAAGCCAAGTCAACAAGGCCTGAAGTACTTCAGGAATTCTCCTTTCATGTGCTGAAGAAGACTCAAGATCAGGATTTGATAACAGGTGCCACTTGTAATAACTAGGGCATGCAAGGCATTTTATACCCAGGCCCATGCTCTCAAGGCCCCTTTCTCTTTTCTTTTTCTATCCCAAGAGTGCAGCTTAAAAATTCCTCCCATATTTTGTTAATTTTTAGAAATTTGTTAATACAAAGAAAACTCCAGTGCTTTCAGCACAGTAGACTAACCATAACAGGAGAATGATTACTCTAAATGTGCCATAAGTTATAAAACCTGAAGGTATTACTTCATTAATTGTCTCTAGAGAATGAGTGACCCCTACCTACAACAGCTCCACACAAAAGCCCATAAAGAGGGATTGGCTCAAAGCTCTGTGGTAGGACATTCCTTATGCCTTTTTGGTCAGAGGGACCAGAGGCCACAGGTTCAGCCATTTCTTGCAAAATACACTGCCCCCACTTCTCAACCAGTCTCAGGAAATTCAGAGCCTTCAGGAGAAAAAATCCATCCAAAGCGCAGGAACTATCTATCCAACCACTACCACTAACATGCCCATGCTGTTTAAAATACATCACATGATTTAAAGAGACTACTACTAAGTATTGTAACCAAAGACGTGAATTTGACGACTGGAACAAGCATCGTCAAAATCACACTCAGCATGTGTGTACTGGCTGCCTCATTTTAATGTGCTTCTCCTCTTTTTCTAAACTCTGTTTACCAATAGATGTTTCATTATTTTATTCTCTCACAGGTACAATTCCAATTATTTTCTGCCTTAGAGATTAAGTACCATATAAGAATTTTAAAAAGACACCACCTAGTTTGGTAAAAGAGACATACCTTACACTTTGCTAACATTATAGCCAGATTTCACAGTCATGGGAAAACAAAACACCCCAAATGGAGCAGTTATTAATTCAACAAATCCAGCTGCTTTCAGTGCTCTGGGCAAAATGCAAAGTTAAAAGCAGCTGCTTGTTGATGACATGTGCAACCTGACCAGGGGAAGGTAGCTGTTTTAGCACATCATCCACCACTTTGAAGGCTGACTGCACTCAATTTCTTAGACAATCTACACACCATTTTCAGTTCTGTACCTCCATAATTTATCACAACAATACCTCAAGCATACAGATTGGTGGGGGGGCAGGGTGCGGGATGAAAGCAATTTACAGTATAAAGATGAAAGAAGCTGGATGGCTCAAGAAGACCTACTATGTAAATCATATCCACAACTTAAAGGAATGTAGCCATAATATTCTGGAATTAATTTTTTCAGCATTCCTATATAGGTCACACAAAGGTAAATGTATTTTCCTCCTCCCTGTACCACTATATCTGGAGTTGTTTATCAATATGTTAAAGAGGAAATTGATTCTACCTCTCTCTTTCCACAAGGACAATAAGAACCTTATGTACAAAAACTTCTGATAAAAACAACAGCAATCAGTAAAAAATTAGTGTGCAATCTGTCTGTATGTCTTCCCTTCAGATTTTTGAGCACATCTTTCAAAAGTTACTCTTCATGATACTCAAGATTGAGAAAGGAAAATAGTCTTTTCCCAGAAATTGTCTCATTGACCACATATAGTGTACTCCAAATTTATCTCACCAATACTAGCTAACTTTAAAAACACAAAAGTTATGTGCAGCCTTCCTAACATTTTTACAATGTGATTTTAAAACCATTGTTTTAATCTTGATTTCAAACAGAGGTCTATATTTTCAGATAGTTTTCTAAAATATAATTGCTAAATATGTTTGATTAATCAAAGGCATGTTCTCTAACGGGGAAAAAAATTTATAAGACTATGTGCAGATACAACTTTGCTTTTTTATTGATGGTTTGGTAGCAATCTTTTGCACACAAGGATTTATTTCTTTGTTCAGCAAATGTACCATGTATCCCCAGGAGAACCAAAAGCGTGTGCAAATCTCTTTACACAATTTTACCTCTTCTCTCAATGATCAATGACATATTTATCTGAGAAAACTCTGAATTTACCTACATTTACTGTGTGCTTCTTAGCCCTCTAACTGCAATCTGATTCTCAGTCTCTTTCCCCTGGGACCTACTTTTAAAGGTACAAGCATGTTAACAGGTTCAAACAGCTGCTATGGAAAAAAATCATCATGAATGTTTCCTTCTTCCTCCTCAATTGTGCACTTAAATCTCAAAATACACTGAGGCTGAGTTGCAAGAAGCAGTTGTAGTTACAGGATTAACTCCAGACACCTCCTGTTCTAGCAGGCTCGAAGTTGGGGCTTATATGAGTGGAAAGGTGATACAAGAGATATTTATCTCTTGCTTTTCTCACTGGTGGGTCCTGACATTTTGGGTCAAGCAAAACTTTAATGAATGGGAAAACTATTTCAAGTTATATTTAAGTATTTCTAAATATAGTCTGTGTTTTTCTCTCCTTCCATGGAGACTTTGGGCAACCAGTTTTAAAGACAAGAGCCTTCTGAAAAGAATACAAAACTAAGACTACATTTCAGCAGAATATGTAGTACATTTGGAATGTGTGGTTTCACACAGAAAAGGTAATCCATTCCCATACAGTGGAAACAGAGGTTAACATATAAGCTTCTGAATGGATAATCCCTCAAACCATGCTTCAGCCCAAGTCATTAGATAACCTTCTGCATGTGCAATGTACTTATCCCATGGAATGTCTAAACACTGTATTTCTAATACCATCCTTCATGTAGGCCCATGTGTAGCCCTCATTGCTCCCTACCCAATGCACTTTGAACACAGGCTCTTCAACTGAACATAACCATTGCCTCATAATTTCTTTAGTAAACTATATAATACTGTGTTTGCAATACTCTGACTCCTTGGTGAAATCACCAACTCCCAGTTTGACTCCACTGTAACATAAAAACTGGCTTAAAATTAAAATTTGGCCTTTTTTCCCATCTACTTCTGATATGTCACTTTGAATCTTCAGATTTATTTGGATTCTTATGTGGTGGATCTCCTCTGCAAGACCCTGACAATCTTGCCAATGGTTAACTCTTCACTATCAGGCTACCATAACAAAACTGGTGTATTATGGGGTCTGATCACCACACCCCATTTCACTGACGCTCCACTGGGATTCACAGTGCATGAATCACCAAGTCTATGGTGGACAATATCACAGACAAGCATTTGCCACGTCACCTGGCCAAATGATTTTGGCCAGTGAATGCAAACTGAAGAGGGAGTATTTCAGAGTTATTATCAAAACAATAAAATCGGTCCAGACAATATTTCTGGCTTTCTACAAATCCCAGACAGTCCAAGGTGCCTCTTCAGCCTTTGCAAATAATCAAGTGTAAACGGTTTTAAAAAGACTTCTGTTAAAAAGCAGTTGATCACATCTTTTGATACTGAAAACCAGGGTGGCATCTCTTGGATCTCCACACTAAATGGCAAAGATCATTCCATACAATAAAAAATCCTGTGCTATTGAGTGACTAAATCCATTTTATTATTTATACAATAGTGGACAAATTGATATGAATAAGAATGAAATTATGCCCCAATACTCAGCTTCCAAGTCTGCACAACTTAGAATTTTATTAATAAACCCACAAAAATTTGAAATTTTTTTTTGCAAACTGTCATATTTTCTTGCTATAGGTAACTAAATATTATTTTTTTAAATTGCTTTTATAAAAAGAAATAAAAAATAAAGTCTCATCTGATTCATAGAACTATATTATAGTCTTAGCTTGAGCATGCAATGGGCTGGGAAATGTTTTCAACCACTTTCCTTACAATAGAAGATAACATTCCATTGTCCATCACCCACACTGTGTCTGGGTAGAATGACTGGGTAGATCAGAGTATCTGGAGTACACGCAGAAGGAAAAAGAGAATCTGTCATAGGTGCTGTCACAAGGGGTCCAAAGGACAGCTGGTCAAGACTGATAAACATGTTAGATTTAGAGCACCTACACTAAATTTGCAGCCTCTCTGTTCAGGTATGAGCTGACTGTTTATATGCAATGAATTTGTTCAATACAATGCCCAACATGGTTCAGGAGCTTGAAATTCATCTGTGTTAACAATGCCTGCGTCTGCAGGGTTTCCAGACTTGTACAAATCCTAACTTTGCCCCTGGCACTTCAGATAGATGAACATATGTGCTCAAACAGATAGCAACGAACACATGGCACCTCTTGTATCGTACAGTGCCACCTCACCAGCCTGAGTGCTAAGGGGAATGTAAACCTGCTCATCAGGTCTTTTAATATGTAGAAGTTTCAAATATGGGAAAGACAATCAAGGTTGGAGAGAGTAATAAGAAATGCTTGTGGCAGTCACTGGAGTAGGATGCAAAGATTTATGGCACTTTCAAAAAGGTGAAGCCAAGAAAAGGTTGGCACTCAACCTAATTTTACATTACTTGCTGAAGTGGTGTGAATTCTCCCTGTTGCAGATCTACGAAAATTGAAAAGGGAAAAAAGGAGGAGTTTGGGGTTACCTGTTGGGTCCTCAGGGGTGCTTGGACAGCATGAATTTCCCTTGTAGTGCTGTGGGAGCCAGGAGGAGATGGTGGACACTATCTGCAGACTTTGGTCAAGTTCAGGCAGAGGGTATGAGGGAAATCACACAAGCCCTCCTGAGAGGTTGGTTCACTAATGTTCCAATCTTTTTAACTTCTGTAGCTGCAAAGCAGACAGTCAAAAAACATGCACACTATTTAACTCTCGTACCAATCTCTCCTTTAGAAGCTCTTCTGCTGCAGCAGTTCTGAAGGCAGAGAAACACCTTCTTTTCTTCTTATGAAGAGTTTGTACTCATTTCAGATGAGTTTATTTTCTCATGTGGTGATTGTATCTACTCATCTTCCATATTCTTGGACTTAGCTTTTTTCCTCTTTCATGATCTTCCATGTTTTGAATGGTTTTTTTTTCCTCAATCTGGAAAGAGCAGTAGAATAATCTTTGGTACTTGACAACTTCTGAAGTTCTTATTTTGCGATTCACAACAAAGATGTGTATAATTTGTATTACAATTATTGCTAAATAATCACAACATGAATGTTGTATTTCTGCTGTCATAGGATGGGAAAACAACAAGGAACAAGAAAAACCCAAACCGCAGTCATTTGTGCACTTTAAATAGTAGCTACTGGGAAAAACTTCAATTTACAGTAGTTTTTGTAATATAGAATTTTATATGCAAGTTCGGAGGAGAGACCTTCTTCTTAGTCAATTTTATAAAATGTTATCACTGCTCCTTGTCCAGAATTTGGAACCCAATTTTAGCTCAAATGCACCTAATTATCAAACATCTAAAAGCCAGTTTTACTCTTCTGTTGTGTCCACTGTTGTACAAAGAAAAGGAAGGAAACTGACACTCATGCTATCTCACTTTCAAGAGATAGATTGTTCTAGGGATGAGGAAAGAAAATGATTGCATTTTTCCCATATGTGGTACTAACATGAAAAATCTACATTTTCTACAGCTGGCTGAACACTGTGGGGGATCCCCCACAGATACAGATTAGTGTCTGTATTTCTATTTTATTGTTACTGACAAATAACTCCCACTAGTTCACAACAGTTGATGGGCAGTGTCACAGTAAATGGCAAGGTTTGACTCCTCTAATATCATCAGTTTAAATTTAGTATTTTTTGCTTTGTGAATTCTAAAAATAATATTTCCAAGTGTTTAAATTATGTTTAAGCTGATATATTGAATGTCCCTGAAGATTTGCTCTATAATAGTTTTTTTAGAATACACTAACTCCTTCCCCCCATACACACCATTTTGTCTTTTCTTTTACATAACAAATTTCTTTTTTAAAAAAATAGAGTGTGAGACAGAAAGCTTATACATCAGGGAAGAATGGCGTGAGGGGCCAGGGAGGCTGCATAATTGGGTGTGATGTGTCAGTTTCTCTGGTGGCCGTCGGGACTATTCTGTCATCACTTCCGCAGCACGAAAGTGAGAGGACTGCACAAATCCCCACATCTCCCATGACTTAACCAAACACTGGAGTCTCCTCTAAGAGAAAGTTGGTGAGGAGGTGTGCAGGTGCTTTATGCATTAGCAAAGAAAGCAAGAGATGAAGGGGGATGGAAGAGAAAGGCAAAGGATGAGATAGTGTGACATGAAAAGAAGAGGAGCTTGCCAAAACCAACATATTCATACAGGTTCTGCCTAGCAAATTGTACTCCTAAAAATAAAATAAGTAAAGATAAAGTAAACCCCAACTGTCTAAAGTTACCCTAGCTAAAGGCAGATATACCTTATTTTACAGCTGTGGGCTACTTTGGGAAGGCAACTTTTCCCTTATTTCTCTCGCTGCTCTCTTTTCTCTAAAGACAAAGCAGAAAAAACTAACAATACATCACACTTCACCTACCTTCTGAGCAATTTCTAAGTGGGCAGATAAACATAGTAGGTATTTAAGAGACATTGCAGCTGTAGTTGTTCTCCCTGAACCGTCCTAAGAATTATCCTATCAGTCACAATGAACAGGATTCATTGCCCGTACCTTAAGGTGCTAAAAAACAGGCCTTCAGATCGAAGCTGGTCATCTCTTTATATTCAAATTGAAGAAATAGGCAGATGTCCAGGATAGTCCATCTGACAAATTTTAGTTATCGGACTTAAAAGCAGAAATGCACTCTAAGAGCATTTGATTTTGATCAATTTTGGAAGAGTGTAGGCTCACTGTTCAGATTCAGACATCTACATACACAATGCGTTATAGTCACAGCACATGATGATGACTCAATGGCTCCTTGTATCAGACAATGATGCATCAACATTCAAAGAAGCAAACCAAGAAACATCCAGGTTTGTTTATTTCTGTTTTAGCAAATTCACATTTAAACCACGCCTAGTTTTCTGGAAGAAAATTATTATATACTGTACTTTGGTTTTGCTACACTCCTCTGCATTTCTGCTATGCTCACTTAAACAGGAATCCTCACTGAAAGCTTTGGTCATGATCCTCTCCCTTTCTGGTTCTGGACACTAAAGGTCCTGAATGTAAATTTAAGTACCACAAAATCAAATTGTATTCACTGTATGCCTACTGGAACTCAATTACCTAGATTTTCTCACATAAATGTTTCTTTGTCCTTGGAAATAGTACCATATCAGAATTAATGATGTTAGTTGGTACAATACCAACTTTATTTCAGGCACACAAGGTGTGTTTCAACCTGTGTATCAAATGATGGACCAGAAATGCCTTTTTGCCTTCCCTAGACAATTTCTGATTTGGATATTAAACTAAGCACAGACTAAGAGGAAGAGTTTATACTTGGCCCCGTGAGTATTCCAACAAAGTAAATCTCCCCTGTGTTATTTTTCACTGCTTTATTTTATCAGTGAAGTTGGTACTGCAGAAGTTCGGTTCTAGAGGACAAGCTGTTTTAGAGCCCTTGAACCTGAAACAAGAATTATGCTTTCTAGCACCTAATGCTGCAATGATTTATATATTCACATTATATATTCACATGTAGTGAATCTCTCAGGTTTCCAGAACATTAGGAATGTACAAAAATTAGGGATATGCTACTACCTTGGAGGTGCTTAACTCATGATATAAACTTCAACTCTGTGGATTGACACTCTATTTCATAGTCATCTATGAACAGGATTTCAGGCCACCATCTATTATTTTGAGTCCCATCTCTCACACATAAAGGTAACTGCACAATAAAAGAGCACAGAAGGATTTACGGATTATGAGGTCTATGCAATACTGTAACCTGTGACAAACCAAGGCCCAGTGTAAATTTAAAAAAAGGAAATAAGAAGGAAGGTAAAAATAAAGAAAAAGAAATTAAAAAGGGAAAGAAGAAAAAAAGAAGAGCAACAGAAACTCATTGAAAGAAAATAGAAATATATTACTATTTTAGATCCTTGAAATAAGAGGAAATTTGTAAATGGAAAGAGTAGAGTGAGTGTACAGTGCCATATCTCAAACCTGTTTCAAAGAAGAGCAATCTCTATTGTTTGAAAACCTTCCATCTTTAAGCTGGGGAAGAAAAACATATCCAAGAAGTCATCTGAAATTGAGACTCCTAATAAATACATCATATGTAAATGATTTCAGATACTGCTAGAAATTACCTGAAATAGCACTTGAAGTTCCAAACTAAAGCTAGCCTGAATGCTCTAATTTAAAACAAGCATATAAATTTGGTTTATAATAATTTTTGTGCATATTTTTTATTATTAGGATGGGAATCAGGAATGCATAAACAATTTTGCATTAATAGCTCTTTGATGAGAACTAGAAAGTCTGAGAAAACTTACAAGAAAGCTTGTTCTCAATAGAGGAACTTAATCTTCTTTGGGGCAAACCATCAAGACACGACCAGGCACATGAGAAATACTGAAATGAGCACAGACTTGTATCTTGCAGTATTTGAAAGAATTGCATTTGAAGAGCATGCAAAAACAGAAACAGATTTTCTTTCTACTCTTTCTCTGCATTATATATTAGATTATTATTGCCAGACGTGAGACCTGTGGAATTTGCAAAGGGCTTTCTTTATGGGCATGACAATGAACAGGATGAGCTCCAGAAATACTATGCCGTTGGGTACATGTTCTGGGACAGGTGTCCCAACCAAAGAAAATTTCTTGTTTGACTTTTCTATTCCAAAATGTACATTAATCACCTGACAGGGTCACGGCAGAGATCAAAAGATTTATTAGTTCAAATATCAGACATTTAGTTCAAATATTTCACATTCAATAGGGCATAAAATTATTAGTTTCATTTTATAAAATTATTTTAAGTGTCCCATTTGGCTTTCAAGTCTGCAGTCATAATGGAATTGAGGGGTAAAAACAAACCCAAACAAAAGCATAACACCAATAATGCCTTGAAACACATCATACATGGGAGATTTTCCATTTGAGAGGGAACTCACGCAAATTTAGGGAACACAAATCCTTTTTTAAAATGCTGTAAAAACTGATTTCACTACAAAACACCTTTGAATTAAGTTTTTTTGAACAAGAGACGTTTATTTGCCTGGCAATTTCATACTTGCAAATTCTGTAAAATAATTTCCTTGAATTTCTGTTTTTAACAAGAGAGAAGCCTGCTTGACTCAAACATTCATGGTCATCTTGTGTTTAACAGCAAAGCTTGCTGTGTGAAGCGACTGTGCAGAAGGCAGAAGCTATAATTCATGAGTACTAATACAGAACAATAAACCAGAACAGACTACAGAACACAGCTAGTTGTGCTTCCTTTCATGGAATTTCAATTGCATATATATGTTTGTGTCTATTAAATGTAGTTTCAGTCATTTTGCCATTTAAAGCAGAAAAGGTTTTGCCTTAAGTAACAGCACTTTAAGAAACTTATTCTCCATTTTAAAAATATATATTATATGGATATATGGATATCTATATCCATAAACACTAGTAGGGGTTGATGTTGTTACCCCTGTTGTTTAAACTAGAGATGTTCAGATTTCATTAAGCTAATAAATGAAATATTTACAATATTTACCAAATAAAGTGTGATGGAGTGATGGAGTTTACATAGACACTCTTTTCTAAAAACGCACCCCAGTAATGAGAATTTAAGGAATAATCTTGCAAGGCTGATTCCAAGTACAGTAATTTCACGATTATAAGCACACCTGAATATAAGCTGCACTTCCGGGTAGCCAGGAAGACCACAGGATTTGT
>VRYO01002778.1:2125065-2135266 GCA_009812075.1 Sialia sialis | reverse complement strand
ACTACTGGGGTAGGCTGGATTCTTCAATGAAAAAGGTGCGTGAAATTACTGTAATACAGAAGTGAAGAAAAAGTAATCAAAAGACACAGTTAAATAAATAATTTGATATTACTTTTAGTTTCATAACGTAGACTATTGAATTGCATATAAAGGAGATACCTATGACAGAGACCTTCAGGGGCAAGTCAGTGCTATTCAACATCCTTACTGAGACAAGGATTTCCAATTTTGAGGAATCAAATTTATTATCCTTGCTAAAGCAGCAGCCAAACAAAATGGCAACCAAACTGACATGAGTCTCACAACTCAAACCAAATATATGGTCTGATCCTCTAACTTAGAAGCCAGCCATTATCTTCCCAAAGATCTTGGGCAGAAGTAAAATTTTATCTGAGCGAGATGAGTGCTGACTGCAAAGTAAAGCTGCATACAGCTTTTCCAGCCTTTTAATCAGATGTCTGCTCAGAGCAGAAGTAGAAACGGTTCTCTGGGCCAAGTAAATCGGCTGGAAATACATTCATTTAAAAAAAAAATTTTAAAAAGGGAGGTCCGTGCCAGTAATTTTTAATGTAATCTTCTGCAGAACAAGATAAAAGGCTATGTAATTAAAATGAAATGTTTTGGAATAGGAAAACAGACCGAAAAAAACCAAACAAAAAACAGTTTTCAAAATGGAGGACATTTGTCAGTGGACATCCGTAGGATTCTGTGCAGTTCAAATGCCTCATAAATGACTTTCAAAAAGAATTTTGACTCTACAAAAATTAATTATTTGGTCACAGGAATATTTCCTGATTACAAGATTGGGAAAGAAAAATTTACTTCCAATGAATATAAAATAAAATATAGATGGGAGAGGCAATCGAAATAGTATCACAATAGATAATAATGGCAAGTTTAAGGAAGGCTACTATGGACACGTAGTGGACAATAAGCACCAGCTCAATGTGTAGCTAAAGAAAAATGTAAAGGTAAAATATTTAAATTTTTTTCTGTAAATAATATAAGCTAGTATAAGTCATTGGTGTAGCAGCCACTTCTTGAAGACTGGATGATGTTCATAAAAATATAGCAAAGCTACAAAAAATACAAAGAAATGTACTACAGATGACAAGGAACGAACAAAGATACAAGTGCCATTCTCTAGACTGGTAAACTAATTAGACTTGGGACCCTTCAGCACTGTAGAAAGACAGTACAAGAGAATTTGTTCCCCCTTTCTGTTCTCAAGTAAAAATTTCCACTGTCTCACAACAGGAGAACTAGGGAATATCAAATTAGATTATTACGCAGTCCATTTTAAATAAGCACTTTACCAGGAATTCTTTTTTAAAAAATAATCGGTAATCACATTAGTTGTTTTACCTAAGTCATTGCTGCCTCATGCCACAAGTGTGAACAGAATCAAACACAACTGGACAAATTTAATGAACAAAGGACTATCAAGGGCTCTAAAACACAATAATGTGTTAAAACCTATGAAAAGAAATATCTGAAGCTGAAATCATTAGAAGACAGAAAATGTTCTCTGCTGGACATTTTCTTGTACTGATTTACTAGCCATGTCAGAAACAGGCTAATGGACAAAATGGACTTCTCATGTTGGTTCAAAACAATCACTCATACTCTCTGCCAAAACACCAAGAAAACAAGATGATTTTTGTCTAGTGGGAAGTACAAAAAATTAGAAAACACTGACAAAACAAGCTATATTTTCTAGAAATAAATACATTTTATGCATTTCCACAATTCTTGTTAAAAAGCCACTTCAATTCCTTGCAAGTTAAGAAACTTGAAGTATGTTCAATGACAATTCCCTGAATGTTCAATTTGCTTTGAACTAGTCTTGAACACTAGTAAAATTACTTTCTCTGAAACTGAAAAGCTCTGTTGGGTTACAAGAATAGATTAGCTGTGACTAATCTGCACTGGTTTCGTGGCTGTCCTTAGGTACCTACTTCTTTCTAAATTGTCCATGGTCAGTAAATTATTATACTGTGTCAGAATAAGTGATATTCTAACATTTCATTCTGTATTATTTTATAATACTTCAAAAAGTTCTGAAACACTACTACAGCTGGTTGATGCATGTTCAACATGCAAGTAAGTCAATAAAATTTTAAGTCAATAAAAGAACTGTTTTATTCTTGAGCTATGTTTTCTGGTACACTAATGGAAGTTACAGAAGATCATAATTTTAGTTTAAAGCCCCACTAATCCTGGGAAATTAGAGAAATCAGCCAAAGCTTTTTCCACTGACGTATGGCTTCCAGACCTCAGAGAGGCTGAACAGGGAAGCAATCTCTTCATCCTGTAGCAAAAGTCAGCGTGATTCATCAGAAACTCTTTTCCTATTCCCTGAGCTTCCTGGGATCATCACTACTCAAAAAAACTGACAGAGTTTGGTCATCGGTCAACACTGAAGCTGCTTAAAAGTGATAAATGTCACAGCTTTACCAGCTACTTCAATTTCCTCAGAGCAAAACTTTCTATCTTCTGTAACTATTTGCAACCTTATGTTTAAATTATTTTATTATTTCTCTTTTGAGAGATCTAGTTATATTATCTCTTTTGTAATAATTACAGTAATTTCACGATTATAAGCAGCACCTTTTTCATTGAAGAATCCTGCCTACCCCAGTAGTGAGGCTAATCATCAGGTGCGGCTTATCTATGGACAAATCCCAGTGAAATGCCAACCCAGAAGTGAGAGCCATCCGGGGAGGGTACCTGGGGCTGCCTTTAAAGGCTTTGCTGGTCTATGAAAACTGTTGCAACTTGAGCACCTGACACCAAACCCCTTGCTGTCGCGATTTTGTTACTTTGTTGCACATGGATCCTTGTTTTAAAAAAAAAACCAAAAAAAAAAGATGTGGCTTATATTTGGGTGCGGCTTATATATGGACGGATCACGTGCTCTACCTGGCTACCAGGATGTGCGGCTTATAATCAGGTGCAGCTTATAATTGTGAAATTACTGAACTATTAGTTTCTATGATCCCTAATACTTAAGCAATTTCAAGCTACTTAAAGAACCAAAAGTTACAGATACTGGTACACAATTGACTGTGGTCTTTGACACCCTAAATACTTTCACAGGACTTTCTCTTTTTTTTTCCAACACACTAAATGTGGTACCATTTCTGGTTTTGTTTCACTGGCTTTTTAATTTTCTAAAACTTTCAAGGTTTTTGCTAGTGTTATTATTTTCCTTTTTATTGTTTATTTTCCTTATAAATCAATAGTGACATTTCTGTGACTTAAACAGTCAGCTATCTACCAGTGTACTTGTAAAATGCAGAGGGCATGAGAATCCTCAACTCTAAGTTCTGTCATTTCATTTTCATCCTAACTCATCTTTTCCACTAAGGAAAACTGCATTACCCACCTATGTCCAGATGTTGCCTTCTCTGCAGTTTCAATCCTGAAGAGACATTTTGCCTTACTAACCAGTTTTTCCATGTTACTGTTTTCAGATACAGAATTTGTGCTAGAAATTCTACATTTAGCTCTTATTCCCCTTTATACTATGGGAATTTCTCTTACATTCCTCTTTCTCTAACTTAAAAATGATTATGTTACATGAGACCAGTGGTCTCTTCATTATCAATCACTAAAAGCCTTTGCTGAAAGGTGTGAGGAAACTGCTATACACACATGTAATGAGCTATCAAGTGGGGAAGTTTCCTCTCCTACTTTAATTAAAGTTTGACTTATATTCTAAAGCTTGAAAACTTAAATCCCTGCCGTAAAATATTTTCTGACATAAGTCTGAAAATTTTTATTAGCCACATACACTTCCATGAAACATTATTTTAAAGGCAACGCTATTTTAAAGGCAAACATTACATTTAAATGCATTAGAACTAACACTTTCATGTATTGCTCTGAATGAATAGTTTTTATGTTAGGAACAAAACTTAGGAATGTTATGCCTCTTTCAGAATTTACTTTTAAGACATAGACAAGCAAAAACACTACCTAAACCTCCTTTTTAGGAGAAAGCTATACAATTATAAGAATAATTACAAAAATAAGGTAGTGAGTTAAGTGTAGAAAGGTTTAAAACTAGGAACAAGTCTTATTGAGATGTACTCTATTAAAAATCTGGACATGAACTTTAAATAATTTTAATTATTCACAGAGAAGATTCTAGTTCAAATGTGTATTAAAGTTCAGTAATTTCATGTTTATAAGCCATACTTTTTTTACTGAGTTTTCGACCTGACTCTGGAAGTGCAGCTTTTCATCCAGTGTGGCTTATATATGGACAAATTCTGGCGAAAGGCCAACCCGTAAGTGCGAGATAGGCCAGCCCGAGGTGGGGTGGGGCCGGAATTGCCGCGGTGGGGGTGAGGGTGATCCCTCTTGGAGCCTCTGCCGTGGCGGGGAGGAGGGGTGGGGCGCAGCCCCTCTCAGAGCAGGCAGGGCTGGCCAGAGCCATGCTGGCCCGAAGTGGGGTGGGGCTGGCCAGAGCTGGATCCTCCCTGAAAAAAAAAAAAAAGAGAAAAAAGAAAAAAAACCAAAAGTGGCTTAAAATCCTGTGGTCTTCCTGGCTACCTGGATGTGCGGCTTGTAATCAGGTGCGGCTTATAATTGTGAAATTACTGTACTTTCCTCTTATTAGCATTTGCATTCCAATATTTGCTTTTTAAACAATTTCTTTACTTTAGTCATGCATCAAGCAGTACTACTTCCAGTTTTCCAACAAGGATGAAAGCGATCTGCACAAATGTATCTCTTCAGAATGAATGTATGCAATTTATTATGAAAATTCAATAATAATAAAAAAATCTCTTCAGTTTATTTTCCACTTGTACTGAAACTATGAGAAAGGCTGGACTATGCAATTAAATTATCTGCTGAGATCAAATAGTTCCTGTACTGTTTTTTAATAAATGGCCTTTCACCCTTCTGTCTTCCTCTTTCAGTAATGTTATTCCCAATAAGTACAAGAGTCTATGTACTGATGGAGAGTTACCACACATACTGTCATGTGAGCTGTCACCATTATGTCCAGATCTATAAACAGGGAAGTCTGAAGCATCAAAAACGTTCTGCTTCCACTATATGCTAATACATGCATGTCCCCTTTTCAATGCTGCTCTTCCTGCATTCAGAGTGAATTTGTTTGGATTTAGCCTTGTTAATTTATAATGGATTTCTGTAAACTGTGCAACTTCAAAGAGAAAAACATCTGCAAATCTTATCCTTACATAGACTATGTTGTTATTTTTTTCTTTTATAATAATTAGTAACCCTCCAAAATCATGGTATAAATTAAAATAGAGTAAACATTTTGTCTCTTTTACATTTTATTGGTCAACTTTCATAACTGTGTATCAGTACCCTTGTACACTATACTACATATAGATGCACAGAATGTTTCAGATAGAGAACTCGAAGAAATATGTTTAGCAGCACAGAGAAGTGATTATTGAGCAAATCACTCTGCATAAGTTACCATCTATTTTCCATGAAACACAGGGTAAAGCATGTTAATGTAAAGTACAGATATTGCAAGGCAGTGTAGTATTGCACTGTGCAGGGAGAGCTCCGCAGTCTGCGGCAGCCTGAATCCGTGCACAAGTGCTTACAACTGCAGTGACATGGTGCTAAGCGTGTTTTAAGACTAGTCCCAGTCGAGCGGCATCTTATCCAACCAGAAACAATCCCACAATCCAGCTCTTTTTAAGTGATCATCCTTGTATCATAACAGATTTAGGTTGCAGCTACTTTGGATTATGGTTAATCTAACCTTTATCCATTCACATCTTCACCTGAAACTTACAAGGACCAAGAGTCAATTGCCAGGGCATAATTCACAATGACACTGATCTCTCCTTCCTCACTCTAATTATCTGGATTAAGAATAACACTTTTGAGTAATTATTTTCACATTGGATAAACATTAAGCTTTCCTGGGTTTATCTGAGCTTTTTCTTAACATGAAATAGATCCGAGCAGGCTTATAAGAACATAACTGACAGCGGTGACAGCTTAATCAAGGAAACCCTAAACAACTAAAACAATAGGAAATGTTTGTTTCAAATTGTTTTGAATAATCAAGAACCAGTAACTTGATAACCCACTGGCAAACTATCTACTCATAGACCAAAGAAAAAGCAATATCCAGGCAGATCAATTACAGTGACTTGTATTGTTTTAATAAACATGCAGAATTTTCTCTGATGCAGATCCAGCTCAAAAGCAAACATGAATTTTTACCAGTGGCAAAAAATGTACAAGACTAGAAAGCTGCTGATTTACATGACAGGTATCATAGGGATGAGAAAGGAAAAAACATATTACTGATCTGCTAAATTTATAATTAAAATGAATCGGTTACCAGCTGTATCACTTCAGATGTCAATTTCTGAAGAAACTGCATTGTCCATTTCAAGCTATACAGACTCCCCAAAATTGATATCACAAGCAGGCTAGAAAAATCTTCCAACCTTGTCTTTGTAACTACCTACGATCATATACAATTACTCACTAAAATCACATCACAGGACCCAATTGCACTTTGGCTTTGCAGATCCACAGATAACCTCTTAAAGAGCAAACTCCCTTACTGTGTCGACCCCTGACCTCGAGCTCTTTTTCCAATCTCCAGTAGCACCACATGTTTCTTTCCCAGAGCGAGCCACGGCTTGGTGTTGCAAGGTTTCGGAGGGGTAGTAAGTGCTCCAGCTATCATAACTTTGAGGTTAAGGGAGCACTCTGCTAATATCTCATTCACAAACTTTAATGCACTGCTTGTACTACTACTTAATTTAGTTTGAACATTATTTATGAAGGACTTTTCTGTAAGTATTTTTCCATTTGTGGGAGGCTTTTAATAATTTACAAGTAATAATTTTATTTGGCTCTTAAAAGGTTTTAAAATGTTATGATTCAATTGAATACTTTAGCAGCCACTGGAAGCTAAATCACAAACAAAGAAAAGTATTTACATCTTAATTTTAGGAATTATTTTAGAAGTTCATCAAATAAGGTACACAGACAATTTTGTTTAATAACTTGACGTTCCTGGGGCTCCACAACAGTAGTTAGACCAGTGGGATTTTTCTCTTCTCATGCTTAGCAATAAAAAATCGTAACACCAGGCTTTTATAGCGGCTTATAGATTCTACGATTTCTTCGTCATGCCAAGAGTAGAATAGGATCTATGGAAGAACATTTTGAGTTAGCTTTCAAAAAACAGAGGACAGAACACCACAATTCTAGGCACTTAGCTGTATGTGAGCCAAAACAATAAGAGTGATATCAGGTGTGACCTCTTTCTCTGTGCATGTGCAAACTCTTGCTTACTTGAAACTATATTCTGGATGTGCACATATACTTAATGAGATATGAACAGCACCCATGAATATTGCATATATTCACCTGTATGTTACTGACAACTTACCCTCATGACAGGCAAGTACTCTTGCACATTTGATACCTTACCCCGCCCCAGACAGAGAAAGCCTCTTTTTTTTCCCCTTTGAATGCAGGATCTTTAAGTGTTCTCTCATGTTCTTTTACTGGATACTGGAAAATGGTCTCCTCACACACTTTGCAAATGATCTGGGAACTGAGAGCCTTGGAGATACCTACTGGTGTGACAATGGCTCTACTTCCTAAACTGTAGAGTGTGGTATCTTTAAAATTGAAAACCCTGTCAGAGAAGAGTTGAGATTGGAAGGGATCTCTGGAGATTGCATAATCCAACCACACAGACATGGGACAGAGAACACAGGCCTATGAGGAACAGCTGAGGGAGCTGGGATTGTTTAGCCTGGAGAAAAGCTCAAGAGAAGGTATTTTGTGTTTGGACACAAATGTTTATTAATTCTTATCTATATTACAGTGGCTGCTATGGCACTTCTAGCTAACAAGCTAAAAATGGCATCTCTCTCTCTCTACAAGGTCTTTTAAACCTAAACTGTTCAATTAAGAACAGACACCTAAATTATTTTTTACTTTTAACCCAATAACCAAAAATCCATGACCTGCAATCCAGAATTTTCTATCCAATTACGAAAGTACCACCTAGACACATGAAGAAGAAGGTGAAGAGGAAAGAAACCTCCATCCCAAAACCTCCATCTTGCTTTCTATATATTGCTATATTCTAAAAAATTCTGAATTTTCCACCATGTGATATTGCACACTTCTATTCAAACTACACACCCATGATCTTAGTTCTATCATTCAAGTTTGGAAGCCTCTTCCATGGCCTCAGGTCAAAAGCAGTGCTTTCCTGAGGGTCAGTGCCTATCAGCACAGGAAGTCTAAAACTCTCAGTATCCAGGAATCCAACTAAGAAGCATAGTACAACAAGAAATTTAGGAAAATATTGACTAATTTAGTTAGGAAGAGAAATAAATTATAGGTCTTCAAATAGCTGAAGACCTTATTCCACTCTGAGTCTGTTGAATGGATGAGGTGGCTAAAATTACTTAGAGATGAGATGTTGAAAATGTAAAGATAGTGCAAGTCTGCAGTAGACTGTTTTGAGGAATAAAGCATCTCCCACATCAGGAATCATGGGGAATAGATTGGACAGAAGTCCATCAAGAATAACACCATTACAGAGGACTCTTCTTTGGGTTAAAAAGGAAGTACATGATAGCTGCTTTTAGCCCTATATTGCAAGACTACGGTGTTAGGTGTACTTTTGGCGAGAGTGAGTACATGCTGGTTTTGGCTGTGATAGAGAGAATTTTCTTCAGAACATCTGATACATAGCTATGCTTTGGACTTGTGCTGGAAGCAATGTTGATAACACAGAGATGTTTTTGTTATTGCTGAGCTCATAGAGAGTCTAGGTCTTTTCTGCCTCACACCCCAGCTCACCAGTGAGGAGGCCGTGGGTGGACAAGCTGAGAGGAGAGAGAGCCAGGACAGCTGACCTGAAACGGCCCAAGGGATATTGCAGACCATGTGGTGCCATGCTCAGCACATAAAGCTGGGGGAATAAGGAAAGAGAGGACATTCAGAGTGGTGGCAGTAGTCTTCCCAAGCCACCATTACATGTGAAGGAGACCTGCTTTCCTGGAGGTGGCTGAACATCTGCCTGCCCATGGGAAGCATTGAAGGAAACGCTTGCTTTGCTTCACTTGCTTTTGGCTTTGCTCTAGCTGTTAAACTGTCTTTGAACTCATGGGTTTTCTCACTTTTGTCCTTATCATTCCTTCCTCCATCCCATCAGTGGGAAATGAATGAGGGGTTGTGTGGTGCTTACTTGCCAGCTGGGGTTAAATCACAACAGAATGAAACACAGAATATTGTTCTAGGCCTGGTAAAAAAGTGGTTTTTTATTAAAATAATTTTTCTCAATAGAAAATTAATTGATGAGTGGGTATTCATCCATAGATCGTGTCTGCCCTCTCCATAGCTCATTGAAGACTATGGTTTTCACTGGATTTATAATAATTCTGAGACCACTACAATTTCTAATTAAAGTTAGAAATAAATTTATGAGCAGATGCATGGATCCATTCAGCAGTTCATGAAAATATGCTGAATTCTGATAGTAAAACCCATTGAAAGAGATAGAATGGCTGAGTGGTTGCATGCTTTTACCCCTTGGACAGCCTTAGCACTTCTCTTATTATTCTGCAGTTCCAGAGGTACAAAATTTTCTAGCAAAGAAGTAGTTGGAAGACAGATCTTGACAGCAATCCAGAACATATTATGTTAGCTGACAAAAGGAAACAGTTTTCTATACTCATGAGGAAGTTGGGCATACTGATTCAGATGTAAGAAGTGCACTTATTAAGCATTCTTTGATGATCATATCTGCCTTCGGGGAACAGTTGCTAGAGGAAATGTTGCTACCAGGCTTCCAGCAGAGGAAACTGATGTGCCCTCAGAGAGGATGGAGGCATGGGCCATTCTTAGTACCACCACCACGATCCCTACTCTGTCCAAGTGCCCCAGAGACTGGTTTTATCAAGAGGACTGGGTAGGAGTTTTTTAAGCCAGACTGGATAGTGGAAGTGTTTGCCTGATACAGGAGGCAAAAACCCCAAAATACTTGCCTTTAACGAGGAAGGACTTGTGTCCCACAACCTGAGAACTGGAAACTAAACTGCTGACAAAACATTTTCTTTCTTCAAAATCAATGGCAGAAGACCATGTTGTGGACTGACATCTCATTTCATTCAGGTAAATTCTCATCTCTTTAGTTCACCCGCAAAAGCCCATA
>VRYO01002778.1:2033036-2124065 GCA_009812075.1 Sialia sialis | reverse complement strand
ATAAATTCAACTTGTACTTAGAAATGGCTTATTCTTTCACATCATCAGCAAGTTACCCACAGGTTCAGACAGCTCTGTCTTTCCAGCCAGGAGGATTTCAGATGCTAGATTTAAAATAGCACATGGTAATGCAGAAATGAAAATTAAGTGTCATGTACTCCTTCATATAAAAAGCAACACTAACGGGAAGACAGCATTTTTGGGTTGGTAGTGGTGTTTAATTTTTTTCCAAGTCTTTTCTATTCAACTGCTATTTCAGTTAGTAATACAAGTGACACTTAGTAGTCGATAAACAAAAGGTTCTCCTTTCAAATCTAAGTCAATATCCTTGAGTTTAACATATGCTTCACAACTGGCTGATTTAATTTTGTTTCATATACATGCTTTACATTCAGAAAGCCTTTTGCAAAATGTTTCTTGTTGCTCAAGAACCCTCTTGCTTTAGGTTGCCATTTATATCAAAAATAGCTTGTCACTCTCATTCTCTGCCTCAGGAAGTTTTAAAACTGTGATCTTATTTCAGATATTAGGAATGCCAATTTGAAAATTAATCACCTTGGACTTTTAAGAAGTGGCAGCTATCATGAAAATAAATTTGAAATCAACCTTTTTTCATGTCCACCTGCCATTTTTATAAAAGTCAAAACCATATGTGCTTCCTCTTTGAAGTCTGTTTTTGCCCCCTAATGATAGCCTTCACATTCCACTGTATTGTTCTGTTAGCTATAGCTTTCCATCAGCCAACAGGGGGCAAGGGGGGAGAAGAAAAAAAAGAAAAAGAAAAAAATCAACAGCAGCATGACAAATGCTTGTGCAGATGTCTGATGCTGATGTGATAAATGGCTATAGTCTATGAAGTTACAAGTACAAAATAATGTCAACAACTTGCAATGATAAAACAGCCCATGAAATATTTCAATATATGTTAACAGTCAGGGCAATTTCTGGTTTGAATTACCAATCAATTTTTTACTGGGTTGAAATTATTTTTCTTACAGAGGAACCATTGTTTGTGTGGTTGGGTTTTTTTCAAATTTCTGCCACAGTCTTCACATTGATAATTCTGATTAATGTGCTCTGATTCCCTTATTTTCTCAAGACTTCTCATTTTGTTAGGAAAATAAAAGCATTCACAGCGCTTAAGAGTCCAGGCTCTAGGCTGGACAGAATGAAGCTGTCACCGCTGCAGCATATGCAGTAACTCACCTTTGAGGACCATCAGAAGCACAGAGGTTTGCTGTTCTGCTCATGCCTATTTGTGAAAAACACAAAATGTAGAGTTGGGTCATGTAGAACACAGGATCATTTTGGTCTCTTCCAAGACTTAAACCCAATTACAAGTTTCCTATTTTTCTGTAAAGAAAATAAAAGTTTATTGGGTTTTCTTTTTAATGATTAAAGCAGATGAACAGGAAAATCAAATGACTAGTTGCTTTCATTTGTCATTCCCAAACTGCCAACACAGCACAGAAATCTAGCACGCCTTTCCCTTCATTATGATCTAATAATTCAAACATGCAAACAGAGTGAGGAGAAAAAAAGTAAAAAAATAAAAATAAAATCAAAAATAAGTGAAACAAAAGTACAAAGAATTCATTGTGTGGCTGGATACAAAATGAGGAATGCATGAAAGAATCATATGCCCCTATAACTGAGCAAACACTTTTTTCTCAAATCCAATTTTAAACTGATTTAGTCAAACCTAGGTCTGTGCAACACCACAGCTGATTTAAATCACAAAGAATTACCTCTTTTTTAACTGAGAGGTTTGCGCCTTTCTAAACCAAGTCTGCTAAACTGACTTATTTCTATTTAGCAAAACAAGGTGCATGACAGACAGGTGAGCCATAGTAAGAGATTTTATGATATTAAACTAAAGCTGTATGCTGTGCTGGCCAATGAAGATTGTAACTTTTAAGTTTTACCCCCAACACTGGCATAAATGATCTGGATGACTCTGGAGTGTAACTAAGCATAATGGCAAAACACAAAAATAGTGGAAAGTTTCCTTTTGAACAAATGAAAGCAAGGTTCAGTCTAATGGGTTTCTTAACCAATGTCATCCATTACACTTTTCTAATTAATAAAAATAACAAGAATAAAACACACATATGATAAAAATGGAAGCCTGATAAAATTTAATTCATATTTTGGAATAATCCTAGAAAATCAATTTACACATGAAAGAAGGCTCCTCACTCTTTTAATTAAAGTTTAGGAAAACAGTGTTTTTTTGTAGTTCACAGTATCTGCATACTCTGTCAGCCTCATAGAAACTATTTTTCATACTAGTCTGGAAATCACAAAGGAAGGAGGTCAAATATTGTCAACATCCTCCTTCAAAACCTGTGCTCACAGAGTATCTGTGCCCATTGTACTCCTATGAAGATTCATTTGCTTCCTGAATTGATACCTATTTAGAAAGGAAAAAAACAACTAAATCACCACTTTTTCACCTCCTCAGTCCTGCATTTTTTTTTGCTGTAAGGGAAAAAGCGTGTGGCTGGTGTGTGTCTGAGGCTGGCTTTGACTGGGATCCAGTCACATCACAAAGAGCAAGGTCATTTCATCACATAACAGGAAAAAAAACAGACAAAGAAAGAGCAGACTGATAAATTCCTGTTCCAAACCTCCAAAGAAAAACTGCATAGTACACACCTGTTTTGTTCAATTTGAACTGATACTGAAAATAGCTATTGACCATCGGTATTCACCTCATATGACCAATGTTCAATATTTTTCTTTTCAAAATTCCAGAAGTTTCTCAGTGAGTGTACAGACCTGCTTCTGATTATATGTGAAGACTTTTATATGTTTTCAGTTCATAACAGGATCTTTGTTTTAGTCATAATTTATTCCTTCATTGTTTTCCATAAAAGTATATGGCACTAGTCATAAACAAAATCTCTACTCAAAAAAAAATTCTGTCATAATTTTTACAAAGCTCTTTTTACTATTCTATTTTTTGTAAACCATGAAAAACATGTAATAAAAACTGATAAAACCCCAAAGCAACAACAAAAATCCTCTAATAACCAAAACCAAAAAAAAACTCTTGAAGCCATAAAAATAATAACAACAACAAAACTGAACAGTTCAAAATCTTCTCTGCTATAGCTGCTTTTCTGGCCAACACATTAGCAATCAGTAAACATACAGCTTTCTCGGCATTTGGTGCAGGGACAGTATGTTTGTACTGCTTCGGAGGGGGACAATAATCTTATGATGGCACCAGTAATTTCACTGGGCTCCCATCTAACTAATTTGAGGTCTTCTTTGGACCTCAAAGTAACAATTTTTTATATGGGGAGAAATGAGTTAAAAGCGTTTTCTGAGTCACAGAGGTAGGAAAAATAAAGCCACTGCGGATATTTCTGCAGGCAGAGAAGACTGCACATCATTTTCTATTTCTCTGTGCTGCCATGAGAGCAGCAGCCTCTGCCTGGCTGTTGAGCAAAGCAAGCAGGATTGTATTGGCATGGTGCATATGCGTGATGTCATGTCCTTCCTGGGTCTGGAAAGAAAGCTGTAGAAACCACAGAAAAGAACTGCATTTTTTAGCTGGAAAGTAAACCTGAGTATTTCTCAAGGAGAGGTGCAGCCAGGACTTGCTCTCATTTCTATCACTACTGCAAGACTTCCAAATTGCTGACAAATTCCTTGAAGGAGTCCCAGCCATTACTATTAAATAAGGTCTTCCCAACTGCTGTCTGAGTATCTCTGAGCTTTATCCAAGTCCTCCTAGCAGTAAATCTCACAAGGCACAGTGGCCAAGAGAACTAATAAAATCCTTTAATGCATAAGCAGGGAAATAGCATATAGCAAGTAGTAATGAGCTGATATGACCTTCTGCATATAGCATTAGTGAGCTCATAAGTTATACACTGGGAGCTCCCCAAAAAAACTCAGCAACCTGGTGATAGCTCAAATGAGAGCCACAAAGTGATTCAACATCTTGAAAATACTGTCTTATAATAAGAGACTGAAGAAATTCAACCCATTTAGTTCATCACAGACAAATCCAAGCGGTGACTGACCACAGACTCTAGGTCACAACTTAAGGAAGACATTTGTGATAGCAGGGAGCTCTGCAGTATATCTTAAAGAGAGGAAAAAAAAAATGACAGCTGATATTAGAAAGACTGATTTCCAAAGGGTTATTGACTGTTGGAACATTTCACTGAAGTTGTACGGGATTCACCATCATGTAACATACTTAGACCAAGACCCTTTTCTATAATTTAACCAGAAAAAAATAATACCAGGCTCTCGGCAATGCATGTGAAGTTTGGTTCTCTGGCTTGGGTAATGTTAGGGATAGATGATCATTTTGGATTCCTCTGACACTAAAAGTAAGTAATGCTGTATGTGACCTAAAGTCTCAATGATCACAGAACAGCAAAAGCTCCATGGTAGTATCTCCCCACTTGTCACCATTCAATAAAAGGCTGTGCTTTAAACATTCCTAAAAATAATTGCCCAACAACTTTACAAACAGGACATTCATAGATGGATGTGTAACTTCTCTTTGTCCCAAGCGAACTGCTTAGAAGTCCCTGTCCTTTTTTTCTTCCTCAGACCTAGAACAAAAAATTCAGCCATTTTACCATGGCTCTCAGAGGGAAAGTCACTAAAAACTATCCAGGAAAATATCCCTTTTGAATGGAATTATTCCTCTCAAGATTGTTCTTGTATAGAAGCTGGAAGGCTGAATTTCAGGAGAATACAAGGGGACTTACATGCCAGCAGAATGAAAGATTAAAGAAACAAAGATCTATTTTAAAATCAAAACACAAAGTGAATAATTAACCTTTCCAAGGGAGCCTGCTAATTTCAATTACACATTCATTAATATTAATAAAGTATCTGTACACCATAAGGAAATGCAGCATTTTATAGACATTATTATAAAACATTCTTCATCTTCAGAAAACCTACTATTCCAGGATCAAAAGCTGCATCAAGATTCATATATGGAAGTGTTTACACAATCATATATTGGACAAAACAGTAAAAATTCAACAGAAACAGAAAGATAAGAATTCTGACAACAATCAGCAATGTGAAAATATGCTTGGGAGACATGAAAATTTACTGAAAAAATGTTGAGAATGGTTTGCTAGGAATCATTCAAAATAACTTTCAATATGATATTCATCCCAATGAGAAGTCAATAATCCAACATGATGTGCTCTTTATGTTACAAAACAAATGAGACATTGAGAAAGTTTGTAAAGTGCTCAGAGGAAAAAAAAATAGCAAAGTAAAAAAAAAACCAAAAACAACCAAGTGGTAACTTCAGAAACTGTGAAAGGTAGTTCTGGAAGAGACAGATGAGTGGTCAAAGATGCCTAAGAAACACACACTAATTACATGGCTCTCACCACCACATGTGATATCACTCATCAAGGCAGCACAAGCTCTCAGAAATAAAAATCAGCATATTTTCCAAGGGGCTTCAAGAAAACTTAGTCAATTTGACTTCTGACTCTTTTGATGATTTATGTTAACACAATGCAATCATTTTTTTCTGTGTACAGTATATGGGACAACTGAAATTTAAACAAATGTTTCCCATAGAATATCCAGCATATCAAAATAGCCACAAATCAATTTCACAAGATGTTTCTTTTGCTTTTATTAGAAAGTACGATTTTCATATCCAGAGCTTGAAGCCATGATCATTTTTAGAATACACTGACAGAAATGTACTGCGACATGAAGACGTGTATGCTCCTCAGAACGGATTTGCTGACTTCCGAAGTTTAGTGCAGAAGCTTTTTTTTTGTTTTACTCACTATTATTTCCTTTAGTTTTAAGGTGAGAGCCAACTTTTTATTTCTAATTGCTCTTTTTTTCAAGTGCTTGATGAATTACACAAATTGTACATATATACATTACATATGTTTATTGCATAACTACTGTAAAATAGTTTTGCCTTAAAATATAATACAATTACAGGCTGTAAAACTGCCAAATTTGGCTTGATCCACATTTCTCAAGTCTAGTCCCAGGCAACACTTCTCCCCAAAGGTGCATAAATGATATCCAAACCTCCCAAAGGACAATCTTGGAAGAGAAGTGCACAAGAACCATTTCCGGAAAGAAATGGAAATAGGAAGAGTGATGCATTTCAAAGATGCACACTGCACGTGTAGTAGAGAGGAAAAAAGATGCTTTACCACTGCCACCTTTGTTCAGTGAGAAATGTAACTTAAATTAAATGCAGCTAGATATACTCTTCCCTGTCCGTGGATTTGGTTCCCTGCCCAACTCCTTTAATACATTGCCATTGCAAGGGTTTGTTTGGGAGCTGCAATCATATATCCCACCATGAAGCTGCTTCCTCTCTCTTTGCACACACCTGCAGAGGAAATGTGCCAAGAGGCAGAATTAGGCATGCTCTCAGGACTGTGGGCAATACAGCAACCGCAGAAGCAGCCTGGGATGGGCTGCCATCATTTAAAGCAATCAGCAACTTTTTTGACCTGCAGAGCAGCTGAGAATCTAGAGGATGTGAAGATGGCACAAGTTTTCTTGAGGCAGACCCAGGAGACCCCCACACAGGCAGCTGCTGGAGGCCCCAGCTGTGTGCAGCAAGTGCCTGCAAGAGCCTGACAAGAGCAGGACTAGGACTGAGGTGCAGATGCTGGATAATCTCTCAGAACAGACTGAGCTGCACTTGCAAAAGGTGGGGGGGACCTATGGGGAGTTTTCACACCTGCCCTAAGGGTCTGACCTGCATGTGCCACTGTCCTACAAATGACAGATGATTCTAGTACTGCTGATTTTCAATACAGATTAAACAAAACCGAGTGACCAAGATTTTTTCTTTTTTTTTTTAAATGCATCCTAGCTTTGCTGGCTTTGCCCTATCCTCTTCCTGAGGGACTCTTGTTTTGAGAAGCATTGCTATAGATAACAGTTCAGCTGTTTTAAATTATGCTATTTGTAATACAGGTGGATAGTCTGTTCATCATAATGTAATAATAATGCATTACATCCATTATGCTAAACCCACCATGCCAGCCCCAGATTGAATGTGCAATGTTCATTTGTCTCCTACCTCATTGGATCTATAAAAGATGTACAGTATCTGTCACACTATCTCAAAATGTCTGTTTTATCTGTGAAGTGTATGACAAAGCACATTACAAATGGCTATTCATAGTGAGTTATACAAAAAATCATTGCATACACTGTTATTGAAATGTAGCATAGCAAGGATCGGGATTCCAGTATTCAGCCATCATCATTCTGTATTACAAGACATAAAGGAGCACTGTAATCAAGACCTCTTATTGCTCCTCCCCATCAGCTGCCACTATGCTCGCACCTTCAAGGTGCTTCTGTAGCATCAAAACATTACTCTGATCATCCCTGGCAGTCCATCTCATCTTAGTTAGTTCTGCTTCCATTTATTACATCTGACTTTAAGTCTCACCTTTGGAAAATACATCAGTTACCAAAAGGAAAGCAGTATGATCTGATTCACAGTAATTTTTTCCTCCTTAGTTATCAGGGTCCAGTTTAAATCAAGCAAACATCAAGTGTGACTTTAAACTAGATAAGATGCAACATAAGATTATTTATCTTAAAAGTCCTCTATATGGTATCCAGCAAATAAAATGAACTGGGTTAACTCCCTGTGTTAGTATACCTAGAACCTTAAACTGCAATTTATAACATGTGTATCACCCTGTTAAACACTTCCAAGGCATGCAAAAAATCCAACATTCTCCAGGTTGAAGTCCCAGCTATCAAGGAAAAAGGTCTTTTTGGCTTCAGCTACCATCAGAATCTATTTCAAATTCATATGTTAAATTATAAAATAACCTCCAGTTCAGACTCCTATAAAATCATCGTTAGATCTGCCCAAATAAAATCATAGCATTTTCCCATTAATTCTTCCACAACAGCTTGTATCATGTAAAAAAATGAAAACTGAGGTGCCCACAATTTCTTATGGACTTAATATCTAAGCTACAGTTTTCATCTTAATTTCACACTTCTACTTTGGCTGGTCAACACCATTTAAACCAACATCAGAGACTGATGTTATTTCTGTCCCAGTGAAATTACCAATTCTGCATTTTATCTAAGGTTACTCCATTGAAATACTTGACATTTCTTTGCTTCAAATGTCTGACAAAAATCACTACTCAAGGTGATGTGGCTGTACAAACATATTTAGCTGAGATTTAAGCTGTCACTGAGATGGGACAAGGCTTCATCCCATATAACACACAGAACTTATGACATAAATGTGGCCTCAGGGATTTCTTTCATGATTCAACAAGTCTCCTTTCGGTAGCAGCAGAAAATGTAAACAGGTATTATAGTTCTAGAGGTGCTGCCTTGACATTTCCTTTCTGCTTCTTGCCATGTGGCCACAACTCAACATGCTGAGCACAGTTCAGCAAAGTCCAACAAAGCCAACTTGCAAATACTCTGCAGAAACTATAAACAATACCATTGTCCTTAGAAAGCATTCGAAGAGGGGAAAAAAGCAAAAAGCATTTGACACTTGACACATGGATTAAGCCCAACAGTGTTTTGAAATTACTATTTCCTGCTTTTATAATCCACTAACCTCTTATTGCTGGTTTTCAATCCAGTATCAAACTGTTTCTTTGTTACCTCTGACTGGGCTTTGGGAAAAGTATAAAGCTCATCTTCACATGTTTCTACAACTTTTTTGCAAACTTCTAAGCCAAATGATACAAAAACTGCAGTTTTATTCCTCTTTGGAGTTCAGAACTTTGGAGTTCTTTTTGTGTCCTTCAAATAAATCATTAGTCCTACAGCAAGTAAGAAATGTATTACAGTGGCCTAATTTATAGCACGAAATGGGGCAACTGACTCCTTGTAAAACAGACAGGCTTCAATGTGAAATGAAAAAAAAAATTCTTTTGAGCTGACCCCTTTATGTTATTTGTAGCTATTTCAAACACTTGGTTTTTTCCTGTCATATTGCACAGAGAGACTTAGTAAGAGAACCCTCCCACAGCGAACACAAATCCCACAAATATCTTTGGTATCAGCCAAACACTGGGTGACCTAATGGATAAAATACCCACTCAAAATTTCAAAACTGGCTCAACTGGATACATCTTACATGAGTTGTTGTGTGGCTATGGAAGGGAGCACAGCTTTGATTACGGTGAATACAGGTATGTCCACAGCTACCTTCAAACTGCCTCCACCACCAGCAGCTACCATCAGTGTCATGGTTTTACAAACTGCAGCTTTTTATGATCTGCACACCTTCCAGTAATGCACCATTCAGCCGTGTTTTCAGCCTGAATGAGAATGCAGCTTGGAATCTTAAAGTGTATGTCAAATTTTCAACCATATAAATGTATTCGTTTCAGCTTCTAACTAGATATGCCAAATCTGCCACCAGATGTACAAACAAAATAGGAAGAATAAAAGAACTACTACACATTGTGAAGGAAAGATAGTGTGATTTTATCTTTTTGTTCATAGCTGTTCCTGCAGTTCATACACTTCCAGGATAGGTGTGTGATGTAGCCTGAGTTGGGAAGACTTCTGTCTTTCAGAATTCCCAAAGTGATAAGGAAGGAACAAGCTGCCTTGGGATGCACAGGTTCCCCAGTGGATTTTCTGACAGGTAAACATTTGACAGAGGAAAAAGAAAGGGGTTGGGGTTTGGCCAGCAAAAGATATGCAGTTATTTTGTTTAGTTATTCTGGGTTTTTTTCCTCCCCAGGAACAGGAAAGATTGTTTGGTAACTATTCAGCCACTAAGCTGAAGCCAAACCATTAGCAGCAATTCAACTGTTTTTATTCCATACTTTTCCTAACTGGTTGACATGGGAAAGGAGAAGCAGCAGTTGAAAACCAATGGATGGAGGCTGGATGAAATCACTCTTGGATCAATCTCAAGAGAAAGGTTTTTCCAGTGTGATAAAGCAAACACATCACTGAATAAACATCTGACCACAAGTAATTCTTAATGGTCACAGTTAAACCAGCAGGGAGGGATCAACGGTTTAAAAAGTAATTTTAAAGCCATGGTTGGAAATATTAAAATCACCAACAGCACAACACAAAAAGCGCCAATACAGAGGGACACCACTGATCCATATATACTATATGACCATATATATTGATCCATACATACTAATACATATATATTAGGGAAGCCTAATGAAATGGAAAATTTACAGAATATACTTAAGTACTTAAAGGTGACAAACCAAGAGTGCTTCTTTCTTGAAAGAAAAGCATGCTCCTAAGCTGCATTAGTGAAACCATCCCAGCTTAAAAAAAAATTTTTTAGTCACACTTCAAATTCAAAGTACCATTTCATCTTTGATTAAACTATAAACAGATATCAAGATTTAAAGACCCATATTTTTTAGAAAAAGATAACAAAGCCAGTAATATTGGGGGATGAAAACAAGGATTTAAAAAAAAACCCTGGTCTAAGTATCTGAAGAGTAAAGCAGTTCAGAACCTGGTATAGAAAAATCTGATGGAATACTTGATAATTGTAAGAGCAAACTATCCAAGGGTATAGTTTTGGGAAATTACAAACTTTTGGGAATTTTTCAGGCCAGGCTAAACACCCATCTGTTATGGTGTGCTTAGGGATAATGAAGCTAATTTTGTTGTAATCCCAGGAAACAAACTACTATATCTGTCAGGCACCTTTCACGATGAATGCTTCTATGAAACATGTCACACATTATTTACATAGAAATTACTTGGGAGTATTCTAAATGGAAAGGAGTAGAAGTGCAGACCACAGATAACACTGGTTCTTCATTACCAAGCGTAAGTAGTTTATTGTCCCTACTTGATGTTTCTTGGAAAAAGGGAAAATTACAAGTGAATAGGGAAGCAAACAAATTGAATGAAATATTATAAGTAGTACTAAGGCAGCAGGCCAATAATTTTGGCATCAATATAGAGCATGCAACATTAAGCAGCAAATGATCAAACATTCTCTGCAGTCAGACTTTGATGTTGGATGGTGGGTAGGCTCCCAAGTCATCTCATGTTGCCTCATTGCATTTCCTTTAGAGCATTCCCCATCCTTAGCACATCCTATTCCCCGAACCAGGGGCTACTTCACACCTGTGCTCTCTTTAGTGGGGTTTTAACTCTCTCCCTCTTTTGACATGTCTTCCCGTGTTTTACTTTATTTGAAGGGTAGTGACTATCCTGACAGGCGGATATTCTCCAAGTCTCACAACTCAAGTGGTCTCTTATCAGGGTGCCCCTGAGCAGTGAGAACTCATAACTCATTTGAATGGGAAACAGTTGGGGGCTCGCCACACTTCATGCTGTGAAACTCTTGACACTGTTAGCAGCTGTCAGCGTCGCTCTCATTCTTACCAACTGGGATCATATCAAAATGTTACATGCACATTCAGCAGTGTAGTTTCTCCTATTTCAGTTTAATGGGAATTAAGAATACACATCAAGGGGAAAATAGGCTCCACGGTTGCCAAATAATTGATACATTCTTTTTTTTTTACCTTACCTGTTGTAGGGGAAAAAAGTGAATTCAAATTCAAGGAACTCCTTTAAAACCAGTAAATACCAGTAATGGAATTTTTTAACTTTACAAAACTTTATTTCACAGCAGGGCAACTAAAATCACTGTACCACACTCTTACTTTTGGGAAACACAAAATCTTACAGAAATTCCTTGGAAATCTAGAAAAATCAGATTGGCAATCTACATCCAATTCCCAACAGACAATTGTTCACATTCCAGAACTGTGAAAATTTTGCTGGAAGATTCATTTTGGAGGCCAAGATTAGAATTGCCATGAACTCTACACACAACCATAAACAAATGGAGGAACATGGACAAACACTGAGATACCAGATTGCTATTTGCTGGAAGATATTGCTTCTTGTCCAGAAAAAAAAAAAGTGAAAGCTTCAATCTTAGACTAAACTAGCATTTTCATGACACATTCATATAAGCATATCACTTGAAAATAAAAGCACATGGGACATCACCTACTACCCATGTACTTTATTTCATATCAAGTGGTAGCAGCCACAGCTTGTGTATCTTGACTGCAGATTTTGTTTCACACTTTGAAAATAAAGATGTGTCTTCATTTCTGAAGTCTTTTGTATCAAAACGGAGCCAAGATAAGTTATACCAGTTGTGCCATTACTTTACTGTTTACATTTACATCCCTGATAGTGACATGCAAAACTGTTTCATCCATGGATCATCCAGGCTCTGGGTTGACACTCAACTCTGGAATATTTAGCTACTGTGATTTAAGATGTCACCACTGGCAGCTGTCACCCACCCCTAAACTTAGCAGCAGCAGGAATAATCTTGTGCCAGACCTTCAGCCGCTACAATTCACAGCCTGACATATTTTCTAAACCACCTTCGTTGCTTAGTCAATGTATCTGTGTTCCAGACTTACCCACTTGCCTGTGAATTGTAGCAGCTGAAGATCTGGACTCCATTTACTCTTGCTGTCTTTGCAATGGGGTCAGTAACCTTTGGTTCAGGAGTGAAGATCCTCTGGTGACAACATCCCAATGTATCAAATCTAGGACTACTGTTGAGTGCCTTAGGAAGAGCATTGCCAGCCAGACGAGGGACATGATCCTGCCCCTCTACTGAAGCACATTTGGAGTGCTCTGTCCACTTCTGGGATCCTCAGCACAAGAGACATGGAGCTCCAGAAGCAGAGGGTTATGCGGATCACTAGGGGACTGGAGCATCTCAGTTACGAGGATAGTCTGAGGGAGCTAGGCCTTTTCAGCATAGAGAAGAATCAAGTGATAGGGGGCTATATCAACATCTGTTGGTATCTGAAGGGAATGGAGCTAGGCTATGCTTGGAGGTGTTGAGCAATAAGACTCATAGACTGTGAGCAGAAACTGATACACAGCAAGTTCCACCTGAACATAAAGAAGAATTCCCTTACTGTGCTGCTATAGCACTTGAATAGATTGTCCAGGGGAATTGTGGAGTCTCCCTCATTGGAGGCATTTCTAAGAACTGTCTGGACAAGTCTTGGATCCTGCTTGAGCAGGCAGGTTGCACCAGATGACACGCTGTGGTCCCTTTCGACCTGAGCAATTCTATGATGTTGTAGCTACCATATTGCTCTTGGGATGCAGTTAGCACACACTCACATGTGTTCCAACATGTTCCAACCATGAACTCTCTCTAATTGGTCCCTTTCAGTAGATCTCAACAGTCTCATTCATCTGCAATGCTTAACACCTGGATCTAAATAAAATAATTTACCATGGAGCAGTGGTTGATCTATAACATCACTGGGAAAGCTGGGATTGGCTATAAAATGTGCATTCTGACAGCTTGCAAGAATTGTTTCACATGCAGACACACACAGTCAAAAAATCAGCTTTCATATCCCAAAGAAATCAAATAAGTGTTTTGTGCTCCTTTTTCTATCTCCAAATAATTCTTCTTTCATCTCCTATTCTCTGCTCCTCTTTTTCCAGCTTTTCTTCTTTGAAATTAAAAGAGCAGAAAAGAAACAAAACAAAACAAAACAAAAAAAACCCAACAAAAAACCAAAAAAACCCCGAACAAAACAAACAAACAAAAAAACCCTAAAACTATATTGGGAAGATCTACTATTGCTTGGACTACAGCTAATGAAAAGTCAAAATGTACTTCCAGATAAGCTGGGAAAACCCAAGCAAACAGCTTTCTGCCAGATAGTCACCCAGCTGAAGAAGAGCTAGGAATTGCTCTGGTTTTGGTTAGCAGCACAGCTCTGACACAGCTGGGTTCTTCCCCCAGAGAAGAGAACACTATGACAACAAACATCATCCCAGAACTCCCCTCCCCTAAGCAAGACCTCAAGCTTATTTCCACACCACCCCTTCCTGTATGCTGCCACCTCTCACTGTGAAGGCTGTGGTTTCCCATCAGGTCTAGTTAAGTAGAGAGTTTCCCAGAAAGAAGGCACAAAACCAATAAAGCAATTAGTGACAAATTAAGTTAATTAACACTGTTTACCTACAGGAGAAAGGCAAGCCTTAAATAATTAGCGGTAAGTTTATTTTTTAAAAGTAAAAAATCCTTTTGAAAACACCTTCTAAGTGACAATGTTTGTTTATAGACAGCCATCAAGGTATTACATTTTTCCACCCTCTCCTAACTTATTTCAGGTGTTAGCAGAGCAACCAGTCATTCAAAACATAATATGCTTAATTCAAGTGAGAGAACAATTTTTTGCAGTAGTAATGGTTTAGTGCTGTTATTTTTGACACTGATCATGAGCTGATTTCAGATAATGATTACAACTACAATCCTGCTGAGAGTTATGAATTATCAGCACCTAAGAAACAGAGACTTTTAAGCCTCTGTTCAGCTCCCCAAATGGAACATGAGGAAAAATATTTCCCAGCTTTTAAAAGCATCTTGACAGTGTACTAGAAGTTTGTATATATTTTATCTTTCTGCTAACTTGGCTTTACTGAGGAAAAATTCCTCTTCACAGAACAGAACTCAGAGACAATGTGAAACTCCAAATAGAAAAGTATCTTGTAGCTGTATATTGTCATGTACATTTTTTTTATTCTTTGCCTTTAGGTTGGGAGAGGACAGGAGAACAAAACAGATCTCATTAAGATTTTTCAGTCTCAGCTTTCAACATACGAAACACACAGAGAAGTGTATGGCTCTTGCAGCTGGAAAAATGTATGGATTTTTGCTGTATTCACATGAAAGAGATAAGCACTATGAACATGGACAGGACTAAAATCATTAACCCAATGAATAGTGAATGGAATCTGATTAATTAGAAAAGTTGTTAGTATCTACACACTTCAAGAATTTCCTTTTTTCTCTATATCTAATTTGAAGTGTAGCATCATTATGCTTCTGTTACAAACCTTTCTTTTCTTTCCTAATGTATTGAAATGTTATCTTCTAGAAGGTCTTCCCTCTGTGCCCACAGCCCTTCAAACAATTTCCTTAAATACATCAAGCATGACTGAAGAACCCCCAACTTGGAAATCCATGCAACAGATACTTCTTTCAAAATGCGACCAAGCAAATGCTCTTGTATAACAAGAAATGATACCGATTGAACACAGACTTCATTTTGCTGAAGTCTTCATTTTGTCAGAGTATTATGGAGCAGGACAAATCTAATCTCTGCCTCACATCAGTCCAACAGCATATGTATTGCGTATGACTTTAAGGAGGTGTAACACAGAAATTTGATTTTATGTCCATGTATCTTCATACAGAGATGATTTGCCAACAGTTAATATGTGATACCAGTCTGTCGTCAGTACCTTGCTTGGCCTTCGGTTTGTTTAAATTATTTATAAAAATCGGATAATAGTGGAAACTGGTTTTCACAACTGCTGACCTGATTTACCTTTTAAGTGCATAACTTCAGTTTCACAGATGAAGCATAAGAAGCAGTTCTTCTAAAAGTAAGACAACTAACATACCAATCTCAACTCAAGAATGAAAACCACATTTCTAGTATGCTTTTAGGAGAAGTGAACCACACAAATAATTATCCTATGTCTAATAAAAATGTTTTGACTAATTTTGATCCATTTTTTAATTGACTTTTCAACATGGACGATATTTTTGCTTTCAAACATATTCTTAATTCTCATTTTACTGATGGAAGAAATTATTAGACATTTTAATAAGTTTTTAAAGCTGAATCTTATATCTTACATCTTTGAAATGATAAATTAAACCTTTTTTAAGAAAGATTCATATTCATTCTTATAATCCCTGGAAATTTAAGGATATTAATTAGATAAAAGATGATTCTCTAATTTACTTCAAAAATATATTGATACAACAAAAAACTTTTTAAAAATATCAAATATGTGGGATATTTTTGAAAAAAAAGCATGCTCAACCTCTTTTTAAATATATTTTCCTAGAATATCCACATGCTAAATGAATATACAAAAAGTCCTGGAACATGAGACTTTTAAATATTTTAAATTAAGAAGCATTTCACACAGTAAGGACAAAAAGACAGTACTCACTTGTCTTGTTATATTAATTTCTGTGCAATTAAAAAAACCAGGTAGGGTCAGGGGTAGAATAGTAATTTTAAAAGTTCATGTCTGATATACGTTCTTTTCTCTTAGTTGTTTGGTTTGTCCTTCTGTGATAGGGCTGCAAGAATTTTTCTGCATGGTAAGCTTGACCAAAATTCTGAGGTTTTATAGCCACCGTCTTAGTTAATTGACTGTTTGCACTAAAATTATTTTTGAGCCAACAGCTTGAACCGGCTCTCATCTATTATTCTCATTCAGTATTTCATTTAGCTCAGTGTATAAGAAATCCTCAATGTTTCCCATAGATTTTTATCTTCACCATTTATTTTGACAATGCTTTTGGTTTAATATTATGACTTTCTTTAGTAATAGAGAAAAAGAGACATCAAGCTCTTAGAAGGTGCCTATGTATATCCTAGGATTATATTGACTCAATTTGTGGTATTAAAGAGATTCCAGTCCCTAAAGATCATGAATATCTGCCACATCTGTGTGGGCACATCAGAACTAGCTTTACACCAGTCCTGGTCTATGGCCATGCTGAACCAGAGCTGAGCGTGAGTTAACGACCTGGCTGCTCAAGCAGTTTTGTGGATATACCAGAAAATTCACCTCTTGTATACACAGGAATCAAGTATCATCACCTTACAGTGGAAATCCAAGAACAAGAGTAGTATTCATACCTGTGAAGTTTAAAACCATTTTCAAAGTTACACTTTGAAATCCAAGGGATGTTAAGAGAATGGATATTCTTATTGAGTTGCTTCATTTCATCTGCAAGTGTGGAGCTGGCCACAGTGGAATTGCTAGAAAAAACACTTTCTGAAGAAAAAAACTAGAAAGAAAATCATGGTAGAAGGGAGGATGGGGCTTGACCCACTATTTCTGAAGTCCAGGTGAGTTTCACTGCAAAGTCGAAGACAATAACATGAGGCAAGGGTCTTTTGGAAAAACCTATCTGCAAAAAACGGAGAAATTCTGTACCTTGTTAACGTAATTTTGTGCACACAAATTTCAATAATACACAGTTGTTCTATTATTTTTTTCCTACATCCTAACTACATCTCTAAAAATATTTCACCAGAAAGTATGTAATCTACTATCTTTTTTTTCACCGGTGTGGCATTTCTGAAAACTTTCGAAAGCCCTCTGAATGGCATAAGTCCTACTCTTAACACTGTGAGAGCAATGCAGTAGAAACCTTTATCGGGGCTCCTACTCACATGGAAATACATCCCAATTTAATGACCATCCCATTTAAGGAAAGTTTTCCTGAACCGTCACTTAATGTAAACCAAATGTCCTCTGCAACTCCCTCCTCCTGCTGAAGCATTTTGACCTTAGCCACCATATTAACACCTCTAATTGTAACTGACAGGGCAATTTCCTGGTTGCCATTGTGCGAGACAAGCAGCGAACACTAGCCACAAGCAATCTGTGACCTTTGACTATCATATTAACTCTTTTAATTGTAACTGACGGGGCCGCTAGGCCAAAAAGTGTCCCAGCAAAGTACTCCGGGCAGTTGTGAATGTCCCGCTAAAATCAAAGAAGGAATATTCAGTCCTTAATGTAGAGGGAGTGATATAGAGAAAGAAGGGGCTGTACCTGAGGTGGACAATCCTCAGTCTCCCTGTAACCATCACTGACTATTGCTTGCTTCAATTTGCCCTAACATTCTCGGCTGAAAGCCAGAATTACTTTTACTGAATGCGTGGAATTTAGTTTTAACTTTGAAGAAAATTTCCAAGAATATTCTCAGTATTCCTGCTCCTAATGAAATTATTTTTAATGACAATAAATTTCAAGTTCTTTAATGAAAAAGACAGTTCCTCAGTATTTTATGTTAGAAAATGTAAATTTTCTTTAAACAACTATCTAAAGTCTTGGAAAGCATGTAGAGTAATGCACCTCTGGCAGGAGCCACTGAAGCATGCTCTAACATGAGGTGAAATAAGGGAGAGGTTATCTTGTAGAGGAGGGGGAAGTGCCACAGATGACATATCCACTTTTGGTAAACTGATGTCTAGAGGATGAAATATTGTATTCACAAACACTTTAGCAGGTCTAATATCATCCAACAGCTGGTGAGGGCACTAATCAGATTCCAGAAAGATTCTCTCTTACTTGATATTTATGTTTTAGTCCTGCATTCATAAAAGCTGATCATTAAATTTGAGTATTTTGTTACATTTTTGGATCTGCCCTATAGATGGGTTATATTCAGATAAGGTAAAGACACTGGATACTTTCTTTTCCAATCTATCAATCCTTTTTCCTTCAAAAGAAGAAATAAAGCAATGTTACCTTGAAATTGAAAGAAAACCTGTAACAAAATCATAGAATCTATTTTCAGTTTTGTATATCAAACAACTTTTGTTAAATTCCTAGCACTTTCTAGCTGTCCAAGATTTCCCTTCCCATTATGAGAAAAGGGAGAAATCCACATTAAGTCTAGAAAAACCGAATAGCCAGTATTACCCAACACAGAAAGTCAGAACATTGAGGAGCTGAAAGAGATCCTAGTCCAAGAGTGCATTTTCACAAATGCCTCTTTTGACAAGCAAACCCAGCTTGCCCCCTACATTCATCATCTTATTCACAGAGCAGCCCTACAAACATGTCAGCTTAACTGAGAATGAAATTACACATTATAGACAACATAATACCTTGTAGACACCAGAACAGGAAGATCTTCCTTCCCTTCTTATTTTCAACTACTCTTCCTCCTCCAGGCTTGACCTGACCCTTTCCATATACCAGCGGGAACACGTCTCTGCTGAGCCAATTCAGCCTACTTTCCCCTGCAAAAGCACATGGACACTTTTTGGTGGGATTACCTTTCTGCCAGCTTAGTGAGTGGAATCAGCTCAAGCTCCTCTGTGAGAGGGAGGTCTACATAGCCATCAGAAAGGAGACAAGGGAAGAAGGGATACAAGCTCTCCTTTTTGGAGACACTGCAACAGATTTAGGGCTAGCCAAGCTCAAAGCATAACATGCAACATCATCCTGAAAGCCAGTTACAGAGAGAGAAATGCCAAGAAAACACATATATAGCAGGGCATCCTCAGGGTGTTTCATAGTTATTGCTAATAGGTTTTACATGTTATCTTAACATTGACATAAATGTCATTAAGTAATTTTAAAAAATATTTTTAAAGTATCCAAGCAAGAAAGGACTCATCTTATTTTTAGAAACTGCCTTATAATGACCTCCGCAGCAATATACAATCCTTGTGACTCCTTCCAATGGGTCTTCAATATCCTGGAACAGGTTCACCTTCTCAGAAGTGATCATAAATGTTCTCTTGACAGATTTTCTCTCTCTCTTGATTAAACATCAGTTCCCAGATATCTGTTCAAGATTTCAGATACACAGTTTTATTTTAAAAACTATTAGTCTACATAACTTCATGAATACTCTTAAATGAGACAGAAAACCTTATAGAAACATCACAAAAGAAAAAAAGAAAACCGTGCAGAAAGAGACATTCTCAAAAGAGAAAATATATTCATTAGGGCTGCTTCTTCTTGACATTACCAGTTACGTTAAATTCTGACTGTTGACATTCAGATGCTTCCACTTTGCATGTGTTCTCACATAAAAGGATAAAGAGGATGGTGGCAGATGAGCTTTGTGCTCAGGCCAGCTTTTTAAGCAGCTTCTCAACAGTAGTTAGCATTGTAGAAAAGGAAAAATTTCACGTCTCCTACTTATGCATTGATAAGACCAGAATTCTCAGCCATGCAAAATGAAAATTAACAATAAATGTAGAGAAGACCAAAAGGGGAGTTTTAATATATATGTATATATATATATATATGTATATATATATATATTTATAATATAAATTACAAGCATAAAAGAATTTAAGGGGAAGGTTACCCCAAATATTCACCTGCTAGTGAAAACTTTTCTGTGATGGGAGAAAACAAATAAAAAGGAAGCCTCATCATAACTAATATTTTCTAAAGCATTTTTATCCATAAAACTAATATGCCCCAACCTGCTTTGCTTTAAATTGTTTCAACTGAATTCCCTCTTAACACAAATACTGCTTGCTAAAAAAGCCCTCAAAAATACCTCATTGTGTCATTCTATCAGTAGCACAACAGAGTATCAAATTAGAAAAACTGGAGGTGAGAAAGTATTATCAAGTAAGTTGGGATGAAAATTATTAATTCTCACCTTTCTCTGTCATTTCTTATTAGTCAAATCAGCTGCTTTGCTTCTTGTATTTAGACACATAAGTCTGCAAATAAGCTCCTAATTTTCTGATTGCTATATGTATGTGAAAGTAATTTAATTGAGAATTTAATAGCACCTTTTTTTTTTTTTAAATTGTGTTCTTAGGAAATCAAACCTGATTGAAGCCCCTAATGTCAGGCAAATCTTCTTTCTGTCTTTGCATTATTGCATGAGAGAATATAAACAATTACACACAACTCTGACAGGGACATTCTCTAAATTGCTACCTGCTTAATAAGCCTCTATGGAGGTCCTAAGCTGTTTCAGATGAGAGCAGATGTTTGATCAGATGCACGAAGGTTATTTTAAGTAAGCATGCAACTATCTTGTCTGGCCTTTCAACAGCTAGATACTTCTACAAAGATCCATGGGAATAGGGGGAATTCTGCTTTAGTAGACTTTGTAAGGGTCCTGGAGGACTTGCTAAGAATGCTAAATAAACAAGGTCTCCTATTCCACCCAGCCACAAAGAGCTAACAAGCCCCCATGCCCCCCTCCTGTCCTCCGGCATGCTGTACCTCCCACTGGCAGCCCACACTCATCAATACACAGGAGCACCAGATATCACACACCAGATCCTGCTGTGATGAGCAAACACCAATCAACAGCCCCATTAACCTCCAGAGGAGAGTATAGTTTGTTTACAGTAAATACTAGAGCACTGCCAGCAGAGGGATGAACAGGAAATGCTAAGGAGGCTTTTCCGCCTTCTGTTTCAGGAACCTTTGGAACTTTGGGGTTTGTATGGAAGGCAGTCCTGGGTGTTGCTTTCTTCCTTTTGAAAAGAAAACAACCTGATGAAAATTCAGTAATTTAAAATTAGCAATAATTTAAGTTTGGTTCGAGTTTTTTATTAGAGAGTCTTCAATCAGATCAACTACATTTTCAAAAGCAAGTAACTGTTGACAAACAACATATATAGCATTTTTCACAGGATTATCAAGGGAGAGTGCTAACCGTCATTAACTAAGCATTATCCAGTTTTATGCAGATGTTTGTTATTGCTCTCCAGCCCTTCAACAATTTGCTCTAACGTGTACTAAGTGAACTGGGATTACCAAATTTTGCATCCAGGACTGGCAGACAGCGGAAGGGATTTGGGCAAATGCTGCAGTTTATAGGAGAGAATGAGATGTTGGGAGAGGTTTAGGAAGAGGATCCAAGGAAGTCTGAAATCCACCCTGTACACTGTTACCACCTGAGTGGCACACTACAGTGAGGTCCCATCTCCTGGACACTCAGGGGGAAAGATTGCTTCCTCCTCTGCATACCCTTTGCATGCTCTGTTTCGAGACTGGATTTGCTTCTGACCCTTTGTCAACAAAGATGATATAATTTATTATTCACACATATCTGCAGTCGGAAGATGTACACTGTAAGTAGCTGAGCTCATTCTTTGCTCAAGTAACACATGACTCGGACACTAGTCCAGATGTTTCTCTTTTCCTTGGAACCTGCAATTGAACAGAAAAGAAAGTCTTAGTAGCCTAGCAGAAATTAGCTTGAGCTCATGGGGAGAATTGACTTTCTTATCTTGTGGGGCTGAGGTGAGCTGTAAAATAGCAGTTGAGGGATGACTACCTAACCAATCTTTAGGGTGGCTAAGTAAATGGCGAAAGGGAAGGGGAAACTATTCAATTGAGCAATGGAAATTAATCTGTGCATTTTATTTCATCATTTTTTTAAAATAAAGAACCAGGAAATTATTCGTGCAAGATGCCCATGACATGTTGTATTTCTATTACTAGTACATTAACAAATTTTTTCCTACGTGACTTAATGAAGTTTCTGTACAAGACATGCATCAATTTCTTATAAAACCCCTAGAAGTTTTGAATCCACTGCCAGACGTTTGTAACACTTCAGATGAGCCCCACTCATTACCTCAGAAATGAGGGCAGGGCACGAGCGGAAGTCTGTTAATGACAGTTAACTAAACAACAAACTACATGTCAGCAGCTACATAACTACAGTGTTCCGGAGTTGAATATAACTGAGCAAAAGCACTCAAAGTTCCAAATTAATTTTCAAAATGTTTCAACTTTGTGATATGTATTTCTCTCTATAACCCCTGGCTCCTGGACACTTTTCCAAGTCACATTTATAATGTATTCAAACTCACGCATGTTGGAGTCCCCCAGCAGAAGTATTTGTAAGACACATTGTACAATAATAACTGGACAAATGTTACATGGTAAAACGTTTGTAGAAACCAGGTTGAAAGAGCTTCTCAGTGGTTACACCTCTTCATCCACCCTTCCACTAACTTAATCAAGCTAACCCATAGGTTTACAAGCCTGGGAGACCTAGAGAACTTGATTTGAAAAGAAAAATAACGGGTTTAATCACCAGGACAGGTTTTCCAAGTTGTCATGGCTCTAGTGTTTATAACCTGCACACTTACATAAACCCAAACTCCCATTGCTTGCCCAAGAGTCTCAGATCAATATTATAGATAAAGGTAAAGCTTAAGGTAAACGATTACCCTATAAGATGATGGGAATAGAAATTTTAGTGAACATCAAACACATTAGGATACAGTAAGCTTGCACAGACATAATAAATTCATCAGCTATTTCTGCTGATTGATCTGTATTCCAGTTTAATTAGCCATGAAAGAGTCAATTTTTTTTTCTGAGGCCTTTCCTCCCCCCACTTTTTTGTTACAGATCACTGCCACAAAGGATAATCCCCAGCTGTCAAGTTAAGGAAATTTAAAAGGTAGGTTCTAAAAAAAATCGTTACCAGTCATGGATTCATTTTCATATATACCAGTTATACTTATTTCCCAATGACTTTGGTTGGAAAATTACATCTGAAAATAAAGTGACGCCCTTAAACTATTGTTTTAAAATAGGTTTTAAAATACTTTGAAAGTGGAGTAGCTTGATATAGTAAAAAAAACTATGTAGAAAGACACAAGTTCTTTGAAGGGGCACAAAACCTAGAATCTTGCTGTTGCCTAACTTTCAGGAAATGTCTTTAACCAATGCCAATTGAGCACTGCAGGTCTGTCTGGCATAAGAAAGGGCAAAATGTATTTTATAAAGAGGATACTACTTCATTCCTGAAAAAGAAAGAAAAAACTAGTGCCACAAATGCAATGAGAAAATTCACATTGTTTTAACTTGGCACTACAAAAGAAGAGGCCAGGAACAATAGTGAGGTCCAGCTGTTGTTTTTCTTGAAGAAGTCTCAGCTCCTCATGCAGAGAAACCGCACTTGAGATGAGCTGGCTGAGACAAATGTTCTGTCTACACTTTAAATGGCAGCTGGTTATTAAATGACTCCCAATAGGATGAACACTTGCTATTGACAATAAGGTAATATAAGGACCATGCAGTGCAATCAGGATGGGAATGTGAATGAAAAATCTTTAATCTGAAATTACAGCTGTCAGGGCTATATTATAAAACATGAAAGTTGCATCTGCACTTAGAATTAATGTGTCCCAAAAGCCAAGTTTCTCATAAAGGGCATCTTGCAGATACATCTTTTATAAATAGACTACTGCTCTTCCGTAAATCAAACCGAACCATAGCCTATACTAAGGAATTAAAAGGGTCACCTCTTCTGGGGCTGGTATTTGTTGAACAGTATTTGTTAAAAATGAACATTGATTTACAAAGTCCAAGAGATACTGGTAGTAGTATTACTTTATAATGATATTCACTGACTCCAATGTGTCAAACAAATTACTTCAGTTCTTTTATCATCAGCCTCCATGTGTAAAAGCATCTTTTTCAAAGTAAGGAAGCATTTTCAATGGAACACCTATTTAACAATCTGAGTTAACAGAGCGTTGAACAAACAAATATTGTACTTTTTATTTCACATAGTTCAGATAAATGGGCTAAGCTCCCTGTGCAGGCATGCTAAGCCTAGTTTAATGGAGCCAGTTTAAGATCAGACATATGGCAAAATTAGTTACCTGCTCTATTCCATAGCCCCATAGCTCACAAGGATCCCTCTAGCTCTTTTCCCATGAAAAGGCAGAGCTGTCTCCATAGGCTGAATTTTTGCATACATTTTGTGACAGCTCATCTTGTGATCAAGAATGAGTCATATTTCTGTGTTTAGTGTTAATGTGTTTTGAAGATTTGAGGAAGACAGTAAGAAAAGATTCCCAAAAAGTCAAAGTGTCACTCAGAAATTCTTTAATAATTAATGAGGACAAAACCTATCTTTGATACTGGTCCAGTGTATACAGTAACAGGTGATGAAATTTAGCTAAGGTGAATGGCTCCAGCTGCCAAAACTTTAAAACTAATAGCTTTAATGGTGCAGATTATGAAAAAGATACACACTCCTGCAGTCTTTGTAAGCGTGAATTTTTGAATGAAACCCAGTAACAAATACGGGCCTAGGAGCAGAAGTCCAGACTAACTGTATTATCTCTTTCTTAATTGGGGTTTGGGCACTGTTTGGTGGAAAATGAGAGGTCACAAGTTTTCTGGTCCCTTTTTTCTCATTTACCAAGTCTTCCACACTCAAGTCTAAACATTTGACTCAACTTCCACCTACAAGCCAATTTATTACCATTTAAATTCTTCCTGCCTTCTTATGCCCCACCCAAAGTGATGTCAAGATGCAAGAGCTAAATCTGCTTCATCCCCTGGAAGGAGCCAGCATGCTGCATGCCAGTGTTAACAGACCACTGGGTAGTTGAGATTTAACAAAACAAAAGAGCATTTCATTCATGATAAATTACAAATCACTAACAAAAATTAAAATCAGCTGTACATGCCATGAAGGGCATTTACCAAAGAAATTAATATATTTTGTATAAATATTACTTCTTACTCAGATACAAAGTAGTTATCTTTCCTCGATAGGAATACAGAGGATACTTCAAGACCAGATGACGAACTTTTAGAATGCAATTGTAAAAATCATTTGCCTGATTGCAAACCCAAGGATCTGCCATTTCTGTGATATAAAACTAAAAGTCAGGCTCTGTAAGCCCAAAGATGATGATTAACACAAAGAAATAATTAAATTGAAATAGTGCTCTCTGTAGCCTGATTAATTAGAGTAGGCATACCATTCTCAAATTAACTCTAAATTCGATTAAGAGCTTTTTCCCCCCTCACCTCACAGCATTCAGAAGGTTACTTATATGTTTTCTGCCATCATCTGGAAATCCTCGACCTTTAGAATGTGGTAAACAAATTATGGGAAATGGCCGTGAAAAACAGGCAACTGAAAACTCAAAAATACATTTTTTAAAAATCAATTTTCTTTTAGTTTTTACAATGACGGCATATTTTCCCCCACATTCCAAATTATTTTATAGTGCCTCTCAACTTCGCTAAATTTATCACATTTCACCCTTGAAGAATCTCAGAGCAGGGTGTTGAGTTCCCCTCAGGTATAAGCCGAAAAGGGCATTAGCATCTGTGCTACAGGCACCTATAACCATTTTCATTTGTCTAGCATTTCTCTGATAGCTCTCCCTGAGAGTCATCAAATAAAAGAGTAAGTCAGCCTAGAATCATGTGAAACAACATCTGTGAATATAAATTTTAAGGAAGAAATAATATTTGATAAAGAAATAAAGTTGCCGTAAGGAAACAATTTCAGACTTATGAGAAGGAGAGAGACCAATGAAGAATAAAAAAGAATATTTTTAAGGGTTCCAACGAAAAGAAATTAAGATACTAAGCTCTCAAAGTCAGTAAATAACACAATCATCCTAAAAACAGGTAAAAAACCATCAGTGTAAATTCATTGTTCAGTCAGTTCCCCATGAAAAGGGGCTGAGAAAATACCAAAGATACTAACTGATTATCAAATCTCTGGGTATGAAATTATTCAAGGACAGGCAGCCCTCAGCCTCCCTCCTACTTACTGTAAAAAAAAGAAAATCCACAAAATCAAACATGAAAAGCAGCAAAAGCACATGTGCTTTTGAGCTTTTTTTTTACCTGGCCCATTTATTTGTCTTATCTATCTGGGAGGTCTTGTCTTTTAAAGATTTTAAGCTCTTAAGAGTGGAGGCCATCATTAGCTTATATGTTTGCTTAGTGTCTAGCATAGGAGAGTAAGACTGGCTGACAGCTCTAGGCCACAAATACAATTAGGATTTAAATAAAGAGTCAATTTGGGTTTGTAACGAGACTCATGTGAAAGGGCTCTGCAGCAATCATGCATCTCTAACAGACAGGGAAGCAAAGACAGATTCTTTCATACTTTTGGAATAGCTTAGAAATTATTTGCAATAGGAAAGAGAAAAATATTACAAAAGAAAAGGCCTTAAGACAGATGAAAAAAATAAATGAACAAAAAATTTTGAAGCTCTGTGTATAAATACAACTTTTTCATCTGGCTCATTTCTTTGGTTCCCAAGCACAGCAGTATTCAGCATGGTCAGAAATCCAGGAGCCAGTTAAATAAAAAAGGTAGCTCTGTTTTCTTGAGAGGGGCATTTATTCTAACTAAAAATTAAAAGTCTTATATACATGGAAAACCCCAATCCCAAATAACTAAAACTTACAGGCTGTTGCCTCATGTATCCCCTTTAAAGCAGAATTAATGTACCAGGTTATGAAGTCCAGCCTTGACAATGGATGTTGAGGATCTCTGAGAGAGCTGCTTTAGGCCACTGGATCATGTTTTCAAGGCTTCATGCCATTGGTCCATTTAGATGATGATAAAGCTTTGCTCTACCAACATTTTAAGTATTGTTTTTATCTTCCAAGAGCTTTGAAGCACAGAGAGAAAGGCTATTATGTAACTAATTTGTACATTTCTCCACAGTAGTATCTGCATGGGAGCACTTCCAGCCAGGAGAATTGATCCCACATGCATTTAAGATGTCAGGCGAACCTTATTAAGTACCCAGTCATACTTGAATATTCTCTATTCCACTTGAAGCAAAACTGCAGACAATCTTTTTGCTCTCTGTAACAAATGCTACCACTATTGAAATATCAAAGTGCTCTTTGTATCTGGGACATAGCTTCTCTGGACACCATATTTCCTACTGAAACAACAGGTCACATTTTTTTCTTAATCATAAAACAAAGGTCAGAGGTCCCATGGTGGGAAATGTGCCAGGCAAATGAATTGCACAGAAAAATGCAAATAAAGTTCTTCCCTATCTTTACCTAAAAGCTGGCTGTTTCTATTAGTAGATGTTTCAGCCAACCTCTGACTTGAGGAAGAGGAAAGGAACAGAGGAGAGGCAGGAGCAAGGGCTGAATGCCCCAGGAATGAGCACGGCATTGTACCATTAATTGAATATAAAAAAAATCCAGACAATTTCTAAATCAATTAGTTTGATAAAATTAAATTCCTTGTGAACTGAGAGGTACGTCCTCAAAATGAGATCCGGAGTAAAGCTTATAGATACAACAGAATACATTTTGCCATGAGAAGTCTGAGCTTGGAAGATCAACCTCCAGACAGAAAATACATTATTCCTTGCCTTTATTGTGTTATCCATTTTGTGCAGGATAAAAAGTCTGTATTTAAGTAACATTGCAAAATTCTGGCAAGAAGTACTTCCTAAAAGAATAGATTTTCAGCTTTCAAGAGCTTATATTATTCTTCAAGGTGAACATTTTTGAAACTACTTTTCCAACATGTCCTTAGTTTTAGACTAAGTAAGTCAAAAGTTAAAGCTTTTAGCACACCTGCAAACTTGCAGTTCCTAAATCTGACAGCCTGTCCCCAGAATCTTCTTTTTCTTTCCTGACCACAAAGCAACCAGAAACAGAGGCTGCAGCTGGCTTCAGTGCAAAGGCACTGCCCAGAGCCTGCCAACTCTGGGGCTGTTCAGCACCTTCAGAGAACCCCAGTCACACAATTCTCTCATGTAAATCAGATTCCCAGAGTGTTCAGTATGGGATTCCCTGGCTCCAATCACTGTCAAGGAAAAAACGAAAGCAGTTGTTGCACTTGCAGAGGTTTTCAGATGGGTGGTGTAGTGGCACCTCAGTAGAAACATTTTAGAAAGGGAGGCAGGATTTTATTTTCCCCCTCTCGCCTCCCCTGATGTTCAAGAAACTCACATGGAAGCATAGGAAGAATGGCTGCCAGGGCAGAGTAGAAGGAAGATGCCACCATAGTTTTATTTCAAATATTTCAAAAATGACCTTTTCAATTGAAAGGGTTCCTGCTTGGACTAATATTTACAAACAAAGTCGTGCAGCCCTGCCTGGTGCACTAACTGTATTTTCAGGCATATATTGCATTTACAAAATAATTGTTCTGGATATATCTTTCCGGGAAAAGTATGCCTAAAATCTTAAATACATTTAACATCATCTTACTGTGAAGCAAGTTAATCTTGTGAAGTTATTTTTATTGTTTCAATTACATGAAACTACTACTACTACTACTACTACTACAGAACTAAATTACCAAGAAAATCAATTACAATCCAATCAATACAACTAAATTTGTATTACAATTCATACTTTACATAAAAAATGTTCTCACTGGAGCTTTGGCTTATTTTTTAAAAAGTGTTGACATGGCATTGTGTCTTTTATTTGAAAGCTATCTTTTCCTATTAATTTGCTTTGAACAAACAAGCAAAAAATGATGAAAATCAAAAGCAAGTTCTTGCTCATGCCTCTCCCACACATTTTCAGCTGTGTGCACAAGCAGTTAAAACATGCAAATGCAGTTTGGAGGAAATTCGACATCTCTATTATAGATGAAAGGTAAACAAAAGCAGATGAAGGATTAGTGCAACTCCAAATTTAAGATATTGCTCTCAGTGACTTATAATAAAGTGGTGTTGCATACGGTGGCATGTTTTAGATGACATTTCAATTGTACAAGCAATTTGCATTCTATCTGACATTAAATAACGTTCTCATTATTATGAATTCTGGCAGCATCCCCATCTCCATAGCATAAAGATATGAACTACGAGGCACATCTTAATGAAGAGAGTAAGTTTTCCTGTCAATCTGAAATGCAAGACAAGGCTGTACCTGGGCTAAACCTCCGGTAACATTATTGTGAGTTGCCCACTTCTGACATAGTACAAATCTTCAGCTAAAGCATTCTTCTTATTAAATAAAGATCTATAACTGAACACATGTATCTGTAATATCACTACAATCCAAAGAAAATTAAAAGACAGATTATGTCCAGGATATTACATGCACCACCACAGAGCACTGTGAGAATCTGGTATGATCCTGTTGCTAAGATACCTGGCTAATGCCACGGAAACAAGCCCTTCGTACTAATCTAGCACAATCCATGCATGCTTCCACATATTTTGGCAGGGGAAAGTAGGAGTCCACTGACAATGGCTTGGGATATTGCTAGCCAGTGCTCCTGAATTTATACATTTTTTATCTCTTGCTGGTAAGCTTCAGCAATCTGAGTGAAATAAGAAATGTAACACTCTGTTAATGGCATTTGGTTGCTTTATGCCATTTAAAACAAGTAAGATTACTTTTTATCCTCCTACATAGTCAATAAAAGTTGCTTAAAAAGGTAATTATTTAAGTGCTTTTGGTTGCAAAATTGCAGTGGTCCCAAAAATGACTGCTCTTAATCTTTGTGATTTATATTGTAATATGCACATAAATGACTATCTGCATTTGCTGTCTTCATTGCTGTCTTCAAGGAGACTCTAACAGTTTCCTCGGGTGCATACTGAATAAGCAATTGGACAAAGTGGAATTATTTTAACACAAATAACTCACAAGTCTGTAGTATTTAAATTTTCTTTGAGACTCTTAGCCCAGGAATAGTTCTTTGCCCAATAGACTGAAAAAAAGAGGAAAAGGGAAAGGGGAAAATAACACCAAAAACCAAACAAACCTAGTTATTCCATGATGTGTGTAAAAATCTTACGTGAAAGAAAACTGCTTCATCACACAGCCTGGCTGGACTGCAAACTTATGGTCAAGCAACATAAGTGTTCTACCTATCCTTTTTGAATATAAAAGAGACACGTCTTCACTGAAGAAAGAGTCCATTAATACAACGTTCCTAATGTAAATTCAACAAGAATTTTAAAAAGATAATATAAACACACTCCCCATCTTTTTTGCAATGTGATCTCCCCTAAACATCAGAGACAGTAGCTCTGCTGAGCTCAAGTTATGATAACAATAACTTTTGCAGATGTTCATAGCTGTCAAGTATCATTCACCAAAATGTCAGATGTGATAAAAAGTGAAAACAGAAGAATTCCTCTGTAGTAATCAGTTGAAATCAAGAAGGCAGAGGCCACACATTAATCTCTAACCATAAAATAGTACACTGTACTATTGTGAGTGCCTACATGAATATTAATACATGAAAGATGCTTATTTTTCCACCCTACATTTGCTTCCAATTCATTAACAGAACAAACTTTTTTTTTCTTTTCTGAAGGGAACACATGCACCTCAGATTGCAGCACCTAGAAATCATGTTATTTTTTATTCACTTTAAAATTTCAGTTTGTTTTCTTTCACTTTCTCAATTTTATTCCATTCCACAAACTCCAAAGGCCATTATTCTATCTGGAAAAGGACCTTATAGATTCTCAGCATCATTTGCAGGCTTATAACAATCGTATGTCATCTCATATTCTTTACTACTATTGGAAACAAACATTAAATTTACTGAGACAGGCCATATTGGATGCAAAAAACCCCAATATATAGACAAGTGGCTATTCCTTTATTCACAATGATTTTTGGTCTTTTGGGACTTTTTTGTAGTAAAACTATTTCTGAATAACTACCTTAGGGCAGCATACAAGGGTAACTGTATTATAAAACAGGAGCTTGTTCACGACAAAGAAGAAATAAATCAATAACAGGTGCAAGTATCTCAGAAACTGTTACTTCAACATAAATTGTCCCTGTAAGAAGGACAGAAAAATGTTTTTACAAACCTTTTACTTTTTTCAATTCTCACTGGAATCCAAGTCAGAAGAGAAAATGGCTGTTTGCTTAGAATAAAGTGTCTGAGCTATCTATGTGAACCTGACTGTAATGGCAAAGGATGGTGTGGATCAATATCCATCTTCTTCATTCCTGAAGTAATAACTTTCAATAGGAAAATCTATTTACTTTTACTTACCTTTATTTTATTTCATTTTGCTTTAAAGAAGTCCATTCCAGAGGGAGGGTTTAGGTTGCAAACAGCAGTTAACAAACTGATGATTTAACTAAGGACTATAGGCCAGTAGGCATGTTATCATTCTCTGTAGCCATTGGTCGGGGTTAAGAAGAAACACATTTACTTGGAAAATTTATTTATTATATACGCAATCAGTATTATGAGCCATTTAAGGCATAGAACCTCCCTATGTATAGCTCATATTGGAAAGGTCACTCAGAACCAAAGGGTAATTTGTCTAATCCTTATTTACATTGTGCCCAGAACTGGCCAGTCTTCTCTCCTGCAAATGCTCCCAAGAATTACATGCCCCCAAACGGCTCCCTCTTCGCCTTACACCCGTGACAGCCAATCTGACCTCGAGCATCGACACAGCCTTTTTCTAGGAGCTGCTGGCCGCCAAAGCCAGCTCGTATTCTTACTCAAGAGAAAGTCTGCCATGTGCAATTTGGCAGTGGAAAATTACTTTCTCTCCGTTAAAATGTCGAGATGAATCATTCAGCTCTTCTGGATAATCTTCTCAGGTCCAAATATTTTAAAATAAACAAATGAAACAAGGATGAGAGGGAGAGGGGGAAAAAGACAGAACAAACTTTTGTATTTTCCAGTAAAATGAATTGGCTTTCAATAAATTTGCATTCTCAAAATATGTGATATGGCTCGTTTGGCTCATATGACTTTGCTTTATATCGTTTTTATCAGTCTAAACAGTATATTTATTTACTTTTTTAACTCTCGGCAATAAAACAAAAGTTTATGGCCGCATTTTTGATATCACCTGATATTTTTTATTATTGGGAGAGGTTATTTTAATTATGCTCTAAAATGCTGCATCTTTCTAGTAGACACTCTTTTCAAGCTTCATTTATTATCTAGAGAATAGTGAAAGGCTTACTCATTTTAAATTCAGTTGAGAAGCTGAAGCTCATTAGAAATCTAAAATATTTAAAAGTACATTTGTGTTTTCTGCAGTCACCAATTTCCCTCCCTACTCCTAAAACCACCTAAACCAAAATTAAATCAAGACAGCAATTTGCCCCTTGCTTAATATTAAGCAACCATCTGTCTTTCCTTAATATAAATTTTTTGTGCCTGTAGTAGCAACAGCATCGCTCACTGTTCACAGCCATGTCAATATTGAAGTCCAAATAAAAGAGGCTGCAAGAGAGACTAGAAAGACAACACTTTATTCACACTGCGAATTTTATTAATAATAATTGCTAATTAATCTTAACTGAAGAAGCAGTGTAAACCCCAAGTCTGAATTCCAGGTTCTTACGTAAATCTCAAAGCACTCAGAGTGTGTTTTTGTAACTAAGAAAGAGATCACCAGCATTAAAACCCTGCTTATATCAGCTGCAGGATGGGAAATAAATTAGAGACTCTACTCTCTTTAGAATTTGAAGGGAAACATATACTAATATAGATGTAACCTGGTAAGACAATTAATTGCAAATTAATATTTGCAGAATACTAAGGATAAGCAAGATTTCATTGTCACTAATGTCTGCATTTTTATTGGAAAGCAGATTGTGTGAATGTGTGTGCAATGAATAAATGAACCCCAACTGTACAATTTTCCACGTAGGTTATAGAAGTAGAATCTTGATTTTTACGTCTTTATTTTCACTGCTATCAGGATAATAGGAAAAAATGCAATCACATGCAGAAGTATTAGTGCATATATCGCTTCAACACAGAAGTCAACTACTGAAGCTAAACAGAAGCCTCAATAAATCTGAAGAGAAGCCTTTGACAATTTTATAAAAAATAAAAAATAGTTTCAGTTGTTAAAAGGCACCCAGGGATTAGAAAAATATTCAGGGTCTTAAAGGTTTTAGAAGCTTGGTGGGTTTGGGTCTTGAAAAGAGTAATTTTTATTCATTGGTTTTTACCTGCAACAAATTTTGTTACGAAATTTCATCCACCATTTTATTTCTCCTTATATTGAGCTGAGAGCAATTGAAACAAGGTAGAGACATCAGGAATTAATTAAGGTTATTGCAGGAAAATCACAATATGTAATCAATGTTTCTGAGCTTAAGTAGTCCAGGTGAAGAATTAGTGCTGCTGTACAGAAGGAGCTGTGTTACAGTAAAACACAGATGAAATATCTACTAAGGCAAGTAGTAAGAGGCTTTAGACATAATTATGCTATGTATAATTTAAAGCTCAACTTCAAAGCAAGTAAGTGCTATTAATTATCCTCTGCCCAACACAGCTCTTAAAATGTCAAATTAAAAAAGACTATTGGTAATTGTATAAGTTATGGCAAACTAGCTCCCTCCAGCAGTGACAAGAGAGAGCAGGAAAAAGCAAGCAAGATATACCTTTCCTCTCTGATATTTACAGCTACTTGTTCTTCATGCACATGCAGAAAGCAATAAAGCTTGTACAGAATTTCCTCAGCCCTCTTTTAGGGACTGATCCTGCACGTGACCCCTCTGAGAATAACAGCTGCTAGATCAGGGGTTTTTTTGGAGCGTCACCAAACACTGCTGACCTGCCACATCCCTGCCACATCCCCGGGACATTCATACCTGTGTGCAGGGGAAGCAGAGCAGGCACCCATGCCATCTGCAGCAGAGGACAGGTACAGGCAGGCAGCCTGGCCCCTGCTCCCAAATACGTGGGCTAAGCTGTGTTCCCAGCTCAGCTCCAATGTGACGGTGAGGGATTTAATTTGCTGCTGTGCCTCAGTATCTTAACTTCCTGACTCAGTTTCTCTTCTGCAGGTGGTCAGAGCATGATGCACAGCAGGAAGAACACCCTGGGTTCATCACACAGCACTGTTTCCTCTCTATTCAGGAGCTTTACTGAAGTCTCGCTGCACAGTGAGTTTTCCAGATCTCAGTGCCCTGGGTAAAGGGCTAAATATAATAGGAAAATATAAAAATATAGGTTACTGTGCACAGAAAGATTTATTTCTATAAGCATTAGCCTAAAATGGTGAGTATACTTGTATATAATTAAATTTCAAAGGAGAGGAAAAGAAAAAGCTTGAAATTGAAATTACCTGGGCATTTTTTTCCCTCTCTGAGGTCTATGCTTAAAATTCAGGCTGCATGGCAAAGTGAAAACGTTTAGAGGCCTGACTATATATGTACTTATAAGTATAAAGCCAGCATCAAGTTTGCAACCTCACGTTGTGGGGAAAACATTGTTATAACAGAAGAAATAATGTGCTGGGCAGGAAGGCTGTGCAATACCTGCCAGAAATACACACCGTAATCATCCTGGCTCTCAGCCATTGCTCACTCATAACCTCTATAATTCACAAAAATTATATATTAAAAGCACGTAATGAATTCCGAGTTATTTTGAGTTGAGTTACAAACTTAATAGGCAGTTGTCATTGTGCCAGATTACTAAAGAGCTAGCAGATCCTTATCCAAGAATGAATCTTTTAAGACATGGTTTCTGAGTAAAGCTGACATGTACAGATACTTATGGATATCCTCCCAATTCAGATCAATTGGGTCTTTTGTGCATTAATATTCTTCTTTAAAATTGTGTCCTGGGAAATAAGATCATTTGGTGTAACTTTTGTTTGATTTCGGGGGGAGCCTGCTACCTAAAGATCTTTAAGAATCTGGCCCTTAGGCACTTTTGAAATTGAGAATTAGACGTTCCAATGTTGGATTAATGCCTAAATACCTTTAAAAGTGTGAGCTTTGGAAAATCCCTTTGGGTGCCTATCAGCACCTGTAGGCATCTGGATACCTCTAAAAATGGCCCCAAATGCCACTTTAATAGCTCACATGCTGCAAGAGGGGCTGAAACCCTTTTTCTTTCTTCCACAATCCCACAGGTGACTTTTTTCCACCTCAATGGTGCAGGTGTTGGACCTGCACTAAACCCTCTCACACACGGAGCTGGATGCGAAGCTGCCTCCAAGGCGCGAGGAAGAGGCAAAGCAGCGAATCTCAAATGTCACAGGCTGCACAGCTGAGTGGGCCCTGGCCTTTAATAATGGCAGGCAAGGGACAGGGACAGGGAGAGGAAGGAAATGCCTCTCAAGCTCATAGCTCTTCCCCTGGCTTCATTTGACAAGGCACAGCTCCAGTTTTCTACCGTACAATAAAGGTGCCTGTAACAGCACAGTTCCACCAAAATGCAGTTTTCAGGCAATACCCACCCCAGCCTGGCTATCCTAGAGTTTTTGCTTTGAGGAAGCACTTACCAAAGCAATCATGAATCTTTGCTTGCACTAATGAGCTTTTTAAGGGAAAACCAGGGATGCAGAAAGTCCACAGTCAATGAAGTCAGAGGCATTTAGGGAAAAAAACATAAATAGCTCCTCAGCAACCTCACAATTCGGTCAATTACTACTTGCAATAGCTCCCGGAAACAAAATCCAATTAGCAGGCTTGGGGGATCAAGAGAAAAGATGTCCTAAAAAAGCAAAAAGCATATGAATATATATAAATGGTTGCAAGAGCTGGCCCTGTGAACAGCACAGGCCACCCCATTTCTTGCATGGTTGCCACTCACGCCAACCTCAGACTTACACAGAGGCAGGATTGTCATGTGCCACTCAGCCCCTTTGACTGAAGCTTGGTCTGGCCCTAAAAACAAATATTCAGTATCAGTTTCCACTGCTGTAATTTGATAAATATTTCCAACGCAGATGTCAACAGCTAGCAAAAAACCCACACGTGAGCATTTTAATACCTGACAGGCCATAGAAGTTGCCAAATGACAATGTCTGTCCCCTGATCCCAAATGTGGCACCCCTTATCATACACAAAAGCAGAAGCTCACACAGAGACGTGTCAGCATTAGTCTGGTTTAGGTGTATTTTCAAAATCTCTACTTTCAGTGTGAGTCCCTTACAATTCCTTATGCTACTTTCTGCATTCATAACTCTTTAGCATTAAAACTGCTGAAAGTTTTGGAGCAACGAGTTGAGCAAGAGATGAAGAGAAAGTGAATGGTGCAAGAGCTGTTACATTACCCGGTGCTTCTCACATAAAGGAGCTCTGAACATGTTGTCAGACACAGCACTTTTTTGGAAGCAGTTTCACACATGCATTTTTAATCAGGATTACATTTCACACACATCTATCATCGCTTGCAAGTGCAGCTAGTCCTTCTTGAAAACATATCAGTTCTCTGTGTTTGCCATCAAGTAATTTTTTCTTTGTATAGATCTACTGTTTGGTGACCACTAAACTATATTTAATGTATTAGGAAAAACCCCAACTGCTTAGGATCAACACTGAAAATTGCAGCACAACTCCCTTAATACAAGACATTTTCTGAGATCATCTTTATTGCTGCACAAATAGTCCTGGTAACTTACCTTAAATTATTCACTAAAATAAGAATATGATGGATTATCCTACCCGCAATATGTCAGAACTACTTTGAAAGCTATATATAGCTTTACTGAGCCTATCAATTTGTAGTGTACTGCTTTTATTCGCTCCCATGACTGTTTCCTATGTGGAATACACAAAATGCAAAACGCTTGCTCTCTTGTACAGGGAGACACAGAAGAAATTCCCAGGTACCTGATACCAATGAACCAAAAGTCAGTGGTGAGCAAATTTATAAACACATGGAAAGGCTTAAACCCTTCCTGTTCTGTTTAAGATGGAGAGAATTTATCTGACAAGCAAAGAAGCTTGTCAATGACAGAAATCCTTAAATTTCAAGTAAACAAACCAGGACTCGAAGACTAGCGATTTTACAGTAATGTTTGCATTTGGAGTTTTCCAGAGTTAATTCCTTGTGCAATAATTCTGCCACTTTTTGGAAACAGCCCAAAAAATTAAACACTTACTACTCAGAAAGGCAGCATGCTCAAACTTCTCCAGACTAAAGTGCTTATTTCTATTTAAATGTACTCATGAATAATCCCTTCTATGAAATGTGCAAAAATTGCAGATGGAGCTGACAATACAAAATTTTTTAAAAGCCCCAAACCCACAGTCCTTCTCACTTATTGTCCACTCATTGGGGAAAAAAGGTTAAAACAATAATCTCAAATTTCTCATGAAAAAGGAGTACAGTAAGCATAAAATTGCTGGATTTCTACAGAAATTAAGTGGGATTTTGTAGAAATTAGTACAAGAAAAGGTAGCATTTACCATGTAATCATATACTTTCTATAGGCTCCTCACAACTATCATATGCCATATAGCAAGGCTATAATTTTTTCTAAAAGATGATTTCAAACTTCCATAGAATATAATGCCTTTTAAAAAAATTGTTTTCTGGAAAGAATACCATGTATTTTATCATACAAAGTCAAAGTGAACCTAGAAAGCTTTCAGTATTTCCGTTGACACTTCTGTTTTTCCTTCTTAATGTTTTCATCTCTCCTTTCACCAATAAAGCCATTTTAGAAAAAGAGTGAATTTTTTTTGTTTGCTTTAATTTCTGTTGTAACACCATGATAACATCATGCAAAAGATGTTTTAAACATTAAAATGCTGTTCCATTAGGGCATAGCCTACTTCAGATTATTAAAACTTGGATCTTAAAATAGATACAACGTAGAGAGGATGTCATGGAAGGGTTTCAATGAAAACATCACTTCATCATGTAAAAATGTGCTGCAGCAAAGCCCTTTCAAAAAAATCTCTTGGCTGGGAACTACTGTATATCGACATATGCCCTGAAAAATACATACCAGCACCAATTGCACAAGGGCATTGTTCACATGAAGTAACTATATCTATATGTTGTCAAGCAACTGGTAGTAAAAGAACTGAATAAAAGGCATTTGAAATATGAGATGACTGAAAATACCACAGCTGATTTTTTTTATATTCTCTGACGGTTGAGAACAAAAAGACTTTCAGACAAAGAATGTAGACTCTATACCATGGAGTTTGACTTCCAAAATGTAATCTAAAATATTGCCAAATGTCTGACAGAACAAAAAATACATTGTAAAAGAGATGTTTTTAGAAGTTTAAATACAGCTCTTTTGGAGGGAACCTTTTGTTCTAATGGAGTGTCAGGATTTTTTATTTTACTGTGTCTTATCATCAACATAATTGCAACCTCCTTATGAAACTCTCTGGAATCACAGACCCCTAACAGGAAAAAACAGAAAGCATTACTTCAGTTTCTAACAGACAAATAAGTAGCTTCAAAATGTCAGGCTTTTAAAAATATTGAGTAATATGTAAAGACAGGTTTTTCTGAGCACTTCACTTATAATACCTAGATTAAAATCTCCTCAGAGCTTCTCTGAATTCTGCTATTATAATTAGCATCATTATTCACAAGTTCCTCTAAAATTTTTCCTCTTCAATGATTTAAAACTCTGGTGCGCTCTTTCACTCTTGGAGCCTGAAGCCTGAGAAAGGGAAGGTCTCTCTCCTCCTCTGTATTCTTTCAACAACTTATAGTGGCTAAGGCAGACAGCTCTGCAGTGGAGAAGGGGTGATGGTCAGGGTGACCTTTGAGGCTCCCTGGCCATTGGCCGCTCCCAGAGAAAGGCTGTCAGCCTGTGCCCAGCACCAGCTTCAATGGATAACTCCCATGATTGTGAGCAACAGCTCAGGCAAGGGCAAAGCAGAATGGAAGGCCATGCAAAGAGATGGAAGAAAAGAGCCAGCACAATTTATTTTTTTTAGCAAAAATGGTAGGGGAAAGGAGGTTGGGAAAGCTAACAATACTTACCCAGGTACTTTTGCCCTGGGAGGAAATTGCCTGTGTATATCTTCAGTGGTAAGCTTAATGGGTTTCAGATTTAAGGCAAAAGGAATAAATTTGGCTGGCAGCTCTGCCCAGGAAAGTTATAGCCAAAAAGAGACATGAAACATAATACCCTTTCATCAGAAATGCAACTTCTTTCCAAATTCTCATGGTCTCTTCCACTAGCCTTATCAAACAGAAACTCAAATTTAAGGGCAGGGGCAGGAGGAGGAAAAGTTTTACTCTAAGTGTACACTTAATTCTCCAGAGACTGGAAAAAGGGCATCACAGCATTTGGCATGGGCTGTGTTTAGGACAGCATCATGCCACAGTTGAGCTGGCACCCAAAAGCCTGGCTTAGGATTTTAAAGTTATAGATTTCCTGTTTCAAGCAATCCTGAGTGTTGACTAATGATTGAACTCTGTTTTAGTCACATTACTGAAAACTGACATCCTAGCAGCACTGGAGAGAATAATAAACAGTTTTTAATAATATTTTGTTTTATTTTATTTTATTTTATTTTATATTTTATTTTATTTTATTTTACTTTAACAAAATCAAACACAGATTTTACCTAACACTTTCCAAACTGGGGGTATGAGATCAAGAGAGGGGTGGAAGATCTATTAACAAGATAGACAACATTAAGTCAAAAACTTACTGCTCTTGGCAGTGGATGATGCACAAAGTGCAGAAAGAGCATAATAGAGATTATTGTTTAAATGTGGATATTGTTAAACAATAGCAAGGGATGGAATTAATGTGTCCTGGATAATAAGGAAAGCTTAAAAGATTCTAGAAAATAGTAAATAGGAAGGAGATTTTCCAGCACTGTTACAAAACAATGACCAAATAATGACATAAAAGATTTCTTCACTGAGGTAATAGAACCTATTTCAGCAAGAACTTGGTGTTATTCAGAGAGAACAGGGAAAAGGGGCAGGAAGAGTCCCTATGTGTCAAGGACAGCAAAGTGATTAAAATGAAGAGGAATAACTGGCGCTGAAAGGCAACAAAACAACAGTCACAATGAATGCGTGAAGACTACTGGGGAAATCCATAAGCAACATAGATGGTGGCCACTTCACTTGGCATGCAACAGCTTGGACAGCCCAACTCATCTGGCTTTCTTCAGTCTCCACTGGGAGAAGTGGATATGGCTCAGTGAAGACTTCCTTACAAGATGGTCTGGTTTGATTTGAGCTGTCGATCAATGAACAGAATAACCAAGGAAACGTATGTGACAACAAGTGACAAAAGAGAAATGGAAAAAGAATCGGGATGAAGGTGTTATCAGCTTTTTTCTTCTCCTCCCTTCCCACACAATCTCCTTTTGGCCGTATCTCTCACAGCTAATGATAAGGTGGTTTGTGAGTACAGTAACTACAAAGTTGAAATGCATGTTGAGACTGAAAGAAATGTTTGTCCTGCTGAGGGAACTGAAAACTCTGGATAAAGTGTGGAGCCATCTTTGCCCCTCTGTTTTCCTAGAAAGCACATGAGTCTAAGACTTTTCTGTTTGTTTCTCTCCATTTGTAAAAGGGTGTCTCATGTATTTGTGAAGGATGCTCTCAACGAAATAAACAGGTGAGAATACCCATCAGTTCAGAATGAGCCAAATTAATTAATGGGGGGAAAAAAAGACAGAACTCCTGCAGCATTTTTTGGTGGTTGTACAATCAGTTAATAACTACTGATCCTAAGCAGGGCATTTAAAAGAACAAGAGTTTCAGCAGCATATCAATGGCCTTTACCACTTCCTTTTTCAGTCGGACTAGCATCTCAAGAAAAACAGCACAGCTTGTTTAAAATGCTGCATTTTTTTAACACTGTTGAACCAACGCTCCTGAGAGACACCATGAAATTTTTGGCTGGAGCTCTTACTTCTCCATGAGTTAGCTATTCCTTGGTAGCCTAAAAGCACTGATGATTTACTGATGAAGTTCTTTCTTATTATCTTAATCTTTATTTCCACTGATAATGATACATAGGAACTGAAGTATAAGACAAAAAGAAACAAAACCAGTGATATATTATTCTAAATATAATCTTTTTAGGGCAAGACTAAATCTACCCTTGTATCTACTATGTTGACAACGACACATTATGGTATGAAAAACTTGATATTTATCAAGTCTCAGTGAGGAAATGAAAAACCGATATGCATAGTTTTGGAAAATAGCAATGGTAACAGCTTGTTTAAGAACTGCATCACCCACATGAAGGAGAGATTTAAGATTTCTGAGCACAGTCATTGTCATAGTACTGAAGTGTTTCACTGTCACCCCACAGTACTTTTGCTGTAGAATTTCTTTGGTACTTTTTGAGGGAAGAGAAGGAATAGGTAAATAAACTCCTCTATATTCATCCAGTTGTCATGCAGAGGTATAACATCACACTGCTCTACTCACATCTCTATTACATGAAACTCCACCTCTGCTGGAACTGCAAATCTCCCTCTGAGCTTTTCTCTGTCTCACAAACAAATGGAGGCAGATACATAACCCTAGTACAAAGACCTCAGCACATTCCCATCTAGCCTAAATGTACTAGCCTAGTGCTACTTATAAATCAGTCAAATAATTTTATTTTCTAGTGGTAAAAAATAACTTAAAACTTACTTTGAAAACCATAATAGAAAAAAATTTTGTTGAGAAAATAGTGTCCCTCAGTTATCACACAAATTTCAGGGAAGGGGAAAAAATGCTGTTGAAATTATCTTTACAATGCAAACAACTGTATTAACATATGAGATGAAACTCTTGTTGAAGCTTACAGAGGTTTTGTCATTGATTTCAGCTGTGGAATTCATCCTGTGTATGGCTTTGTTCTGCACTTAGAAGAACAGTGAAATACGATCACATAATATGAATTATTTATTACAGTCAACACAGAGTACCGTGATGCACACCCATATGCATAATACTCATGGACACATCTCAACAGATTTGGAGGATGGGTTCTAGGAGAAAGTGCCAAGACAGCAAACGATTATGAGAACACTTCTGAATTTTCTTTATAAAAACAGTGCTAGTTTCTTCCATTAGAGCAGATTACAAGTTTCCCTGATACCAATTTAGTCAGGAGCACCAGAACAATAATTATAGCCCAGCTCATTATAATCATACCCTGCTGTTCTTACTGAGAATGAAGAATATACAGTATTCTAGCTCAGGGTAATACTTCCTGCTAGGCTTCATTCACACTTGAATTTACTTCTGAATACTTATGTTTCTTTACTTTTACTTTGTGTCTCCTACCAGCTGAGAGTAAATAGCTGTCATAGAGAAAGAGACCAGAAAAGATGGAATAAGTATTTGGAAGAAAAAATCCCATTAGGAAACATTAGATAGACAATCTGTAACAAGGTCTGGATAACTTCTAAAATGATGAGAGGCCAAGAGGACATTAAAGCAAAGTGTTATTGTAGACTCTAGTTCTGTTCTTGCTCTTTCCTTGGCACACACTTAGGGCCATCATCAGAGACAGACCATGAAGTGAGGTAGATGTTCTTGACAAAGCATTTATTGAGTCATTCTTGTTACTCAATACTGCCGCTTCAGTTCATTTTGCTGGACCAGTCAGACATACATCATCACTTTGACCATTATATTCTCTTAACTGAGGTTATTATGAACTATGTCCCTTCACTGATGTAAAAAATATTATTTTTTATTATTATGCAAAATTTAATTGTCTGCTCCAACCTGCTCAAGATTCCACAAGAAAAAACAAATTACTGCCTAAACTCATAATTTACTAATTTAAGAGAGGGAAATATAACACTTTTTTTAGAAAAGCACCATATTTTAGAATTCATACTTAATATGCATATATATATATAAGCATTTGGATTTTTGCATCTGGATCTCAGCTTTAGTTTAAGAAAACAGAGCAATGAAAAAAAGCAAAGTTCTGAAATACTAAGAGGTGTACATGAATTTATTTGAAAAAGCTAAAACGTTCAGCAAAGTTCTTTTTTTTGAGTAGATGACCTTTGTTATTTTGAAAATATCTTTCTCACCATTGTAATGAAGAAAAGATTTTTAAAATCCAGTCTATTTCAGATCCATTGCCTGCAATGAGAAAATAATTTAATAGTAATAGATAATTTTTAAATATTTCAAAAGAATTAATGGAAAATGCGAAGTGCTCTAATAATTCCCATAGGAAGTAACTCTCATATTCATATAAAAAAACAGGAATTCACAATGCAACACCATGTAGAACTCCTCTGCTTCAATACAGAGTTACTTACACTGCATCTTCTGACATTCAGAAAACTGCTCACAAGGCATCTTTTTTTTGTCATAACATTGCACCACCTGGTAAGTTAAATGAGGTGTAAATATATCATGTTTGTTGCAATTAATAAAACATACTTAACCAGGAAAATATTCACAGTAGATCAGCAGTTGTAGCATAAAGAAGAGCAGATGAAGTTGATTGGTGTCAGATTTTTAATGTATAGGGAACAGAACATTTACTATCATAACCCTCTTCTTACTCTATAAAGATACTCTTCTCTTAAAAATACTGCATCACTTTAAAAACAGAGAAATAATATGTTACACAATTCACTTCTTGGATTATTTATTAATTTATCTTCAGTAGATTTGCTTCCTTTTGCCTACATTCCAAATCCCTAACCATTTTTTGTAATGTTTTTAATATTTAAAAGCACCGTGTTTCTCAACCAGACAACACTACTTGTATGGTTTACTCAGAGATTGAGAGTAACAAATTTCAAAGTTTGAAAGAAGGAAAGAAAGAGAAGAGAAGATCCATTTACAACACTGTGTTACAACACTGGAAACATGCAGCCTATCAATACTGATATGTGCTGCCATTAGAAATACATGCCTTGCTGAGTTGTACTGTCCCACTTCACAGCAGTAAAGCCTGATCTCAGAGGAAACACTTGATTAACATCAGGCATTTGGGGTTTTAAGACTTGCTCCTTTTAGCTGCAAAAGAGATGATGTATAAACTGAGAAAAAAAATAAAACAAACCAAACAATTCCTCATTTCCTGGTGTTCTATCTCAGTTATTTGCCTTGGATGCATAACCAATCTAACCTACTGATGTCTCTTCCCAGTTACTGTAATATGAAAGGACATGGCAGACCAGAATTTGTATTTCTAAACCAAAACATCCTAAATTTACCAAGGAAATAGTTGAGTGCCTCACAGGCCTTTCACTGAATCACAGAAGCATCAAGGCTGCCATTTGCAGCTCTGGGATACTTTTGTTATCTTTATATCTGAGGTTCCAATGCAAACATGCAAGGTCATTGATGCAAGCTACGAAGAATAAATTCCACAGAGTAGAATCTCACAGCATCTCTGACACCAACCAGTGGTATTGTTAACTTTTATCTGCCTTACTCTTCCAAATTCAGGAAACCCGTAGACTTGCTCTTCAAATTCCAAGAGCAAATTGCTGCTGCTTCACTCAATTTTACACTCTCTTGCATCTAAATTCACAAAATAGGTAACAATAGTAATCCAGCATAATTCTGTACTTAGTTTTCATGGAACCTCTCCTTTTAGGTGTGTTTCTTCCTCACAATGAGCCAATTAATAGATATTCCATCAGGAAACACAGGTGGTTTCTGCACAGATTGTGCCTTTGTACCTTCTACAGTGGAGAATAAGGTTCCGTCTGCTGGCACAAGGATAGTCATGTTTCTGTTATCCTGAATCAGGCTTAGTTTTCAGACACTTTAAAAAAATGCACAAGATTTAGTTCTGTTGGGTTTTTAAATAAACTAAGCCTCAAGAAGTTTTCACTTTGTTGCTAACAAATGCATATTTTAATCAAGCTCCAGACAAAGCAGTCAGCAAATGCATTTATTATTAAAACAAACTTCTTTAAAAATTCAAATCTTGACTTATTAAAAAAATAATAAAGACTTTTATGTAGTTTAGTATGCAAGAGTTAGATTGCTTGACCTCTCTTTTAATGACTTAATTAGCTGTACTAAAGCCCAGCTGGGCCTCTGCTGACAACATAGCTAGATATTTCAATCAGGCAGTGTTATGGAGAATAAGTAATAAATGCTACCTTGTCGCCATACAGTCCCAAACCAGAGTGCATGCTGGTAATGCTAAATTTGATCAGTATGCCTCATATTTCAATTAGTCGTGGTCTGAATCAGTAAAACTGTGTAATGTGTATGAATTCCTGATATCAGATACAGAGCTACAGGCTCCCACAGTTAGAACCCATTGAGTTTACTTTTATTAGCAGCCAATTAATGGCCAAAATCTGCATTGCTTTTAAAATTTATAACCTCTATTCCAGCTGCATCCATGGCTCCTAGTATACTGTATACAATCAGATCCATATCACTGTCGCAAGTCAAACAGCTGCAAACTGTATTCTGTCTGCAGAACTGAAAAATCCTTCTACACAGAAGCTTTTTTTTAACCTCTTAGAAGTTCTTTTCAAAGCCCAGCAGCACCAGTCACTTTGCGACAATGAGCGATTTAATACAGAAAGAAGAAATCTACACCAAGGTAACCTCTTGGGATGTGCTAGGTTTTCAAACGAATGAAACCCTATCACTTTGGCACAGCACAAGGGCAAGCAAAGCCACTTCTCCTGACCAAGGCTAAGAAAACATAAACATATAAAACCCGACCCTCATTGAAAATTAACCCATTGAAGTCTTGAGGCTCATTAAAAAATGGAGAGATTAATATTTTAAAGTAACTTTCACAAATTAGTAACACTGGAAATTGTAATATGGAGCCCAGTGATCCTTAAGAGATTACTGCAGAGAAAGAGGCTCATGTCTGCTTCCCCTCAAATGGTTTGATGAATACTTGAAGATTTCTAGACATTATTTTTAGGAACAAGTTTCTATTTCTATTACTTGATATGCCAGGAAATTTTGATGCGATCCAATTCAGACATAAAGCATAGTAACTTTATGTCCTGGTAATGTCATGTCATAAAGCCATATGACAAAGGCATATCTGACATCTGAAATTGTTCCATTTTTTAAAAAAGTAATTTACCATATGTAAAAATGTGCAAGCCTAGTACATTTTTGGACATCTGATCTTTCAGTGTTATCTGAGACAAACACTGAATGTTTCTGTTCTTTCGCCTGTCTAAGCCACTGACCAGGAAAACAAGGAAGAAGAAAAATAACAAAAACAAGAAAAAGGCTATATAATTTAATGCTGAGAGTGACCAAAAGACAAAAAGTATTTACCTGCTTAAGTGCCTTGGTTTTATACACGAGAGTGTGAAAAACTCTTCTCCAACATTAATACACAGCAATAAAAATGTTGCGCTTGGATAATACAAACTGCTGTCATGGCTGTTTAAAAGACAATAAAATCCTATTTTACAAAATTCAAACACTAATAACCAGCATTCTTTCTAACTGCTTAAATACTGCAGTAAGTCTCCTAATGCCACTGTGAAATCATAAGCTAGTACTTCAAAGGTGTTCTATCTGTTACAAATTTAATCTTCACTGGTATGTCACAACTCATCTCATCCCAGAAGCTTTAAGATGCAGCGTAGTGGCATTTTTGTTGTCCTAGGCAACCTGAACCAAATTGCTAAATACCTGTCTGATGCCCCCAAAATTATCACAATAATATTGTTTACAGGATTTACAGCAGTGTCTAGCTTGAAAAATTACACTTATTCTATTCTATTTAGTTAAGAAAAGAATCAAATTGTGTGATTCTTACCAATGCAGGGGAAATATGTTGCAAACATTTTATGCTTTTAAAGAGATTTTTTAAAGAATTCTTATGGAATACAGTAATCACGCAGCAGGATATTTTTCTGTAGTTCACTCAACTCCTGTGGAAGCTAGGAGAGGTGAGCAGAATGTATGAGACAATCAAAGGGATCATATACGTGTAAAATGAGTGCAAAAAGGGTAAGAGTCACACCTGGGCATAATGGGGGATGGTTCTCTCTACATTACATGCATTATTACACATAAGCACATGTGTGACACACGCTCCTAAACAGTTACCTTTTTCGTTTTACTCCTGAGAATGTATAACTTATATTTTTTTAAATTAAAAATTCGAAATTATAGTAGAAAAAAAAATAATAAAAGCATGCAAAGAAATTAGATAAGTATTTAATGTGGTTGGTTTATTTTACCTATCTCTTCATATTACAGTTTTTTTAAAAATCTGGGTGAAATAGCTACTTGGAAGACTTGAAAGAAGTTATTTTATTTAAAATGTGCTTAAACAGTTCACAGACTTCTCCCAAAATATGTGGAATCTCTTTTCATGATGTACAGACACATGAGGAAGGCTGTCCCTAAGAGAGTGAGATTTTACATAAACTTACTTACTTCAAAAATTAAAACAGGTGCTGCTTGCTGAAATGAGAATTCTCACAAAGATCTCAACCCTCCCTCCCCAAAAAACCAAAACCAAAAAAAACCACTCAAAATCAAAACTACTTCACACATGTAAGCATAGAACTTCACCAGGTGTAGGAAGGATAAACATACATGTTTGAGACTACTTAGCTGTAACCAATAGGGATCCCTTTGATTTTTGAATTTTTACACATATTTTAGATAAAATCAAGGAGGAAAAGAGATCCAGCACTCAAGAACATCAAGTGGATTTGTGATTCTCTCTGGAGGACTCTAGGCCCTTACAAACATATGAATGGATTATGCTGATTTTATACATATTTAATCATCATAATCCGTATGTTTTTATGTATAATCTGCAGCCCATATTACAAATGGAAGAATTTTATCCACATTATAACACTTAAGTGTTATACCCAACAAAATATTTCATTTAGTAAACAAGTTAGTCAATAGAACTAAGGAGAAAAAAAAATTACTTAATTTTACGATTACTTTATTCTTTCCAAATGCCAGAGAGAATGAAAAACAATTTGGAATGAAAATTGCTTTTATATTTATTTATGTGTTGAGGAAAGCAAAATACCACTGCTGATTTGCTTACAGTTTTTTTGCTTTGAAATACTAAATATATATTTAATAAAATTCAACTCCCAATTTTAAACCTTTGAAATATGTTTTGTTACATAGATGATCACACTCAATTATCTATATTTTTGCACCTTACTTGTTACAGCTGCTATGTACAAGGAATCAACAATCCTTGCTTTTCTACTTGTCCATATACAGTAAGTGAACTTCTAAATAGCTCATTAAAGGTTGCACAATAATATATATGGTACAAACAAAACAAAACACCACCAAAAGAGAAGACTGAAATAAAGAGACAATGCATACGACTATGTGTGGATAAAACATAACAGTTTGATCTAATAGACACAAATCTGAAAGCAAAATACAGATGTGTATAAAGATAGTGCTGAAAACCTAAACGCAGAGTGCCAAATACACTCTGCTGCCTTAACATACAAAGGGACCTGAGCGAGAGTAATGAATCTCCACATACAAAAAACTTTGATGAGCATAACATTGGAAAACTAATTTAACAACTAAAACTGGAGGAGGAGAAGGGAATGCCCACATGAAATATCTGTGATTTAAGTATTATCTGGTGGGCAGTAGGTACTATGCACATTCATTAGGGATGTCCACGTGCGACTCACGCCTGGCTTGACTTTGTTCTGACATTCATGAATTATGCAGTCATTTCTAACACAGGGAAATGAGAGTGAATTATGCTGCCCACTATCACATATTATCTCTCTGGATACACACACTTTAACACTTAGGTTTAAACATGGTTATGTGCTGCTGTGACCACCCTAACTCAAAACTCGCTCTGGGATTTTCATTCTCATGTATGCTGTGTGTACACACACAAATGAGCTCACATACATGCAAGTGAACAACTCACAAAGACAGATGCTTGCAAATAAAAAACACACTAAAATATAAAGGAACAAGAAATCTCCTGGAAAATCTATAAATCTGGAAAAACAGTTCAATTTAAATGTCATCCATAACAAGATAACGGCAATGTCTTTAATGCAAAATTGTTTCTGATGGGCTCTGTGGCCACTAAAACTTCGTTCTTCTGCCACCAAGATTAAAACGTTACAGATATTTTTTTCTCCCTCCTTTTACATCTTTTAAGCACCTACTCCTTCCTAAGCACAGCCATGGAGTACTTTATTATGCGTGTTGTTATATCTGCTCTTACAAGTCTGACTCTATTATCACTTTGCAAGTGACTTTTTAATTACTGTTATATCTAAGATGAGGTTTGGAATTTAAAAACATGCACACATGGTGTTAGTCTTTGATTATTAAAACCTTAAAGTTCATAGACTACAAGGGTCAGATGGGACCACAGGGATCCTCCGAGGATTGCAGGACTGGAATCTGCAGTTGCTGCTCAGACAGAGATCCCATGGAGTCAGGGTACAATCCTCCTCGGGCAGTTGGGCAAGCCCACAAATTCTTGGAAGGAACTTAAAAATGGAAATTTCTCAATCTGCATATCTTATGATAGGTCTTGTCCATTAAAATGCAATTTTAGTATGCATTATGGATAATTACTTTTTATTTGCCATACAATAGGGATTCTTGGCATTTAAATTATTCTCAGAATGTACAGAGCTGTATTTTTTGAAGTAATCCTTTGTAATAAAACAGAATGCATTTTGTCAGATAGCAGGGGTTTTATCTGTGCTGTAATAAAGGTGCTTTAAAATGTAGCCTCAGGCAACTGAAGCAGGATTTCAGATCTTGAGGAAAACCAAAGTAAAATAAAAATTTTCCCACACTGCACAATCTAGTCATTAATTTTACTGGAGGCAGCCAGACATGCATGCCAATGTTTTCACTAAGTAAATGTGTGGTTTAACCATTATATTCTGTACAACTGAAGTTAACTCCTACCAAATATTTGGTTTTTAATATTGGGTTTTTATGTCAGACTGAAAAAGAGTATTTCATACCTCCTAAACCTATTATGATGAAGCTACTATACAGTGATAAATATTTTCCTTAATTTTAACTGACATGCAGTCAAATATATATAAATTCACATTACATTTTTCACCATTTATGCACTCTTAAGGAAACAGAAAATGCTTCTTACAACAGCTTGTTAGATTTTATAGAAGAAAATGTTTGACATGCTAGAAAGCAAAACAGAATCCATGTTCAAAATTTTGTATTTTTCCTCTAAGGAGTAATTATCGTAATATATGTGTGTATTTTGATTGACCAGATGAGGAATAATAAAGTACTTAGCAACAAAAAGTGCAGCTTATGCAAACACTCACTAAAATGTGTACATAAACTCACAGATATAACAGTCGTCTAACTTCTGTTACTAATAGACATTCTGTTATGAAACAGAAATTTTGCAGCAGGCATCCTGTTTGGTGTATGCTCTCTCACATCTGAAGCCCCCCAGACGAAAAACCAGAAACAAGCTGAAATTCTAACTCTATGGAAATAACCAAGACTAGGAATCAATTTAATGACAAAGCATAAGGATTTGATAACTCTCTGGTATGTTATACATGAAAAGTTTTCACTTAACTGAGGTCAAGAAAATATCAAATTAAAAATTCTACATGTATAGTACAGATGCAATGGGTTTGTCATTGAGGCTTACATTTTTATAGATGTACATTATCTCCAAATAAGTATTTCCTAAGCACCAAATATTTCATATTGAGAATAATTCAAGATAGACACAACTTCTCATTATTATCCAGCATTCTCACTTACATCATAAATGAGGTGTGACCAGCAGAAGGCAGTGTTACAATAAATATATATGCAATTGCTCATTTACAAGCCCATTTGATATTGAGATTTAGAGTTTTCCTAACTTTTCACAACACATCTCCTGTTTTCTCTAGGCACTTCATACCAAAACCATTTTCTCAATGTAAATAACTTTAGAGACATATAAAAAATACTTTGGAAACCATTTCTTTTATACTACATTGCTTTTACTTCACAAGTTAGCCTCCTTAACTTTATTACATTGCATCTTTAGCTTTATAAATTCATCAGAGAATTGTGTTCACACTTACCATTTCAACACAGCATTATGCTGAGCTGTCCCCTCATGAAACAGGACTCACACTGTTGAAAAGATGGGCATTGCCTCCTCAGTAGTTTAGCTTACATAATTCAGTCCGAAAAAAAGCTTCTAACATCATTTCTCATTAACCTTTAGTGGTTTGTTCAACATCTGGTAGAACAGTATCTGGTACATTCTTAGTGGAACTACTGTAGGTATAATAGAACGTACCTTTAATTAAATTTCCATCAAACATTTAAGTAATAATAACATTTAGCACGTGTTAGTATACAAAATCTGTTGGATACCTCCCCAAGTTTACAAAATCCATGCTAAAGGAACCAGCATTGCAAAAAAAATGTTACAGCATATGTTTGGATTTTTGTATTTCAAAGTCCTGACTACTTTATCTGAATTACAGATTTAGAGCTTTGTTATGTGTGATAGTTATGATAATATGATCACTAAAGGCATGGAGACAGGGAGACTCAAATCCCTTTGAAAATCCCTTTCTCCATTTCCTACAGCTGCTGCTGGAGTTTAATATCTGATAGAATGATGAAAAAGAACAGGCCAAACTCCAGTTTTAATAAAAATTTTAACAGGTCTACATATAGTTATGAAAAATGTTATTTGCAATGCCAATCTTTAATAAAATTTTCTTAAACCAAAGAAAATTCCCTGTGGGGAATCTGTTATGAATGTGTTTTTCATATGTACTATTTAAGGCTGTTTAAAGGTTATGAAAGTGACTGGTAAAATAAGTTCTATCACAGCACAACAAAATCCTGCATGCAGTCTCGTTTTTGCATTTAATCAAATAGGTAAGCTAGTCCTTCAGTTTCCCATGTTTTCTCTAAAAGAAGTACTTTCAGTTTGCATTAAAACTTTTCTCTGGGTGAACACTAATAATTTCTAGCTTGCACATTAGCTGCAAAGAGAGGGCAGCTTGGCTCAAATTTACCTCCCTGCTGAGAATGTATTGATTTCGAATCCTCCAGCCAGAATCCTTGCAATTCACACATCCTAACATAATATTCTCTATGACAGCCGGTTTGCTGCATGCTTTAACAGTATTTGAATAATTACACTGAAATAAAGCTAAAGTTAAAATACTTGCAGAATTCAAATTCCAAATTTTGTGTGCTGCATGATTCACTATGTGTCTTAAATTAGTGCATAGTGAAATGTTTTAACTGTGCTATATCGTTATTTCTTGAAGTAATATTGAACAGATATTTCTACTTGTAATTTATGCCTCTAACTAAACAAGAATTTTTCTGAACCATAGTTTGTATGTGCTGCAAATTTTTATTAGTCCATAAAGCATCTGTACAATATTAAAAATAACACATTCCCTCTACCAATTATATTGATTACTAGCAACGAATTATATTGCAAACCTTTTAAACATGAGTCCTACCATCATCGCTAATGTGCACATTTAAGGCAACTGCAAAAATGCCTGTATTTATTATACCAACTTTCTCTTCCTAAATCTGTACACTTTTTTCCTAAAATCTCATTTGCATCTCTGTGGTCTTATCAGAGCATGATGCGCATAGAATATTGACTTCCTTAAACAGATGGTAATTGGTGCAAAACAGTTTATTTTACAAACAAATGTCAGTCACAACATATCCACAGAAGACAGAATATGCATGTCGCATAAAGATTAATTTTTCTAGCTCTAGGTTCACAGAAATAAGGAGGGAGGGGGAAAAAATCACAGAAACACGTTCAAGAAGTTCAGTCTCCCCCACCTTAAAATTCCAAGTACAGAACTCCGTTCACAGAAGTTGGTCTATGCCCATCTGTCTATGAGAACACATGTTTTTGTATAGATTGATGTGAAATGACTGGTGTCAACTTTGAACTTTCTGGAATATTTTACAGCTTTATCTAATCAATGAAAACAGAATTTCCTGGCAATAGAGAAATAGTAAAAAATACCTCTACTACAAATATGACTAACAATTTGGAAGAATAAATGGTAATTAATATAATTAAGTAATGTTATTTTAAATAAACTATAATTTTTTAAATGTATTATCAACCTCCCTACTTTAAGTTTTTTGTGAGGTTCATATTTCCTGTGACCTTAAGCAAGGGATTTGGAAAATTTTGGAGGAATCAAGGTAACAAGAATGTTTAAAAGAATAATTTATTGCTGTGACCATTTTGTCCTCTGATTTCTGTTTTGGGATTATAGTGGATTATCTCTGTCTAAAACCTATTTTTCATATCCCTGTGGAAATCAATTGACAAGTTCACAAGTAGGAAAGCAAAATGAAGAGATCTAATCAATATTTAAATTAGAATTTTTATGCTATGACAACTTTGAGCATTAATTTTATAAAATATTAGGCACCTCCTCAAACAAAAGTCCTCCAGGTGAAATTTAGACTAGTTTGAAACAAAAATATATTATTAAAATTAAATACTCTAAGAAAAGTGTTCAGTACCTGTGCAAGTTACATTTGTCAATGTTTTATTTCCGATGTCAGTTTTTAAAAATTCCAATTAAAATTCTTAAGAAAGCCGTTCTTTTCAAAGAGAGGAGTATCAATGCTACGAAATTTTTTAAAGTAGTTAGTCCTTTCATGCCAAAATTAAATTACTTTATCAATAATAAATCTAACTTTCAACAAATTAGATAAACACGACAACAACAATTTTAGTAATAAAATTACATTGGGAAACAATTTTTCAAATTAAAATTTAAAAAAACTTTCCTTCAAACCTCTTTTTACTAATATCATTAGAAATTAATAAAAACATTAGTGCATAAGAATCAATTAAATACTCTAAAAAACTAAAAATAATTATAACTGGAAAATATCAGAAAATACCACTTTTAAACTAATTTTGCATACAAATTAAAATTATTATTGCTTTGTAGGGGATTTAGTTTAACTTCTAATACAAAAAAAAATTTTAGCCAGCTCAAGAGATTTTGTTCTCAAAACTGTTCTAGGATTTTTCAGTCTTTCTAGGTATGTTGCTGCATTGAAATCCACAAATAAAAGACTCCTCTCGTCAGGTGCCCAAACAAATATAAAATCATATTAATAAATGTTTCTACAGTAAAAGGATTACATGAAGTGAACAAAGAAGATAAATTAAATACCTTAAAAGCATATGTGTTTCATGTAATAATTAGTGGGTTTTAGTCATAATTATCTTGCTTTTTTATTAGAATAATTTAGAAGTTGTTTGGGGTTTCTACAAAACCCACTTTTTGATCAGCTATGCATTTTTTTTGAGAATATATTAAAATCCTGGGCTTTGAATTGATTAGTTCCCACAAGATGAAAGTTATCATAATTTCTTCCTATTTCTTTGTAAAAGTTTATGAGTATTATTTTTTCTCTCCTGTTTCTGTAGATTAATAACATTAAGATCTCGTGGTAAGCTTTGGTAACAATCTGATAATCCACAATTGTGCCTTTTATTACTAGGAAACTGGATTTAGGAATGCAAAAATTACTTCGAATTTCTTGTTCCCAAACTGCTGGTATTAAAAAGTTTCCATAGCAACTGCAAAGCATAATAGCAGTCCCCAACAAACTCTCCAAAAATAGCTCAAAAAACATCCCTGATATTTAAATACTTAATATGTTAGCACAACTTTCTTAAACAGTAGAATGAATTACTCAATTCTCAGATATTGATATTTTAAGTTCAGGTAGCTCTGTGAAGCAAAAGCCTAGTTTACATTTGAAGACAGGCACAGCATATCCTTTCTGTGTCCTCTAACAAATGGGACAAACTCACAAGAAGGCTTTTTAAAACATAATGCAAATATTAAAACTGCTTCAATGGAATTGTCTCTCTTCCATTAGAGAAAAACCTTGGTCGCTATCTTGGCACAGTTATAAGTGTGGTGTTGTATGACTCCAGGTCTCTAAAGAAGCAATACCTCACAGTTCAGTTTTAAGAAATTAATTGATTTTCCATTTTCCATTCTTTTATTGTCTTCTCTATTATCTGCCATATATACTAAAGAACACAGACATACTGCCTGGTTTTGATTTTTTTATCTTTAAGAGCTCAGAAACATGAAATGCTGATTATTTCCTAATGAAAAGATAACTACACAACATATTACCATTTATAAGTAACTTTTGAGGGATTTCACCCAAATGCAGAGAATACAGGGAACAAAAAGAAGCAGGAACTAATAATGTCATTGTGCCATTTTTGGTCCAGTGATGTAATTTAATGTTCACACATTTTATATACATTCTTTTTTTTTTTTTTTTAATTTAAATGCTTTATTAAAATTACTAATTTTTCTAGTCATTTTTTATTCACCTCCACTGCAGTTACCAGATACCTTTACAGTGGACATTTTTGGTTGATTTGATTTTACCCTGCAAACTCACCAGTTTATTTTTGTTATGGCATTTGAATCCAGAGCACTGCATTTGTGATTCCACACATGGAACAAAACCACATCTTTTAACAGTAAAGTGGGCAGGACAGACCTGCAAACACAGAAATATATGTCCAGCTTTACTCTTGTAAGCAATCCCATATAATTTCTTATATTTGCTTTGGTTTACTTGCATAAGTCTACTCATTTATTTAAGCATTCGCAGAACTGAGTACAAGGAATGCATAGTTTACTTCATATAGCTAAATATATATGTGGCAATTTCACAGGTCATTGCAGTATATGTATTTCTGCAATGGTCCATGGAGTTTACAGTCCCTTTGAAAACTAATGCCAGGATCTTGTGAGCATTTACTGGTGTCTGTAATCACACTCATGTGAGTACTGCTAGACTGTTCTCAAGAGTAAAGTTACTGAAACGTGTAAGTGTTTGCAGGTTCAGGACCTAAAATTGTTAATACCATACAAGTCCTGTACAAATGCTGTGTTAAGGCGCCATCCTGAAAACACTTACTCCTGAGTATGCAGCAGCTGTGCTTATTTCTGGGGCTAACCCCTTTGAAATGAAGACCAGTAAGCAGTAAAGTCACTACTAAATATTTAAATGACTGTACTCTGAAATGTGTTCCCTCATCCTTTCAGACAGGGAGACAAGGGGAAGGTTAGAGTTCGAAGAACTTAGTCTCTCATGTTTCCTCAGTGATGGAAAGCAGTCTGAAGCCACAGATTATCCTGAACAAATGTTCTAGCTGTGTACAAATCTAGCTCTAACAAACAAAAAGTTGGAAACTATTAAAAAGGCAACATCTCCCAAATCCTCATCTTTTTAAGAAATAATCCTCTGACAGGCCTTAGTTTCAAAGTACTCATAAACTGCTGATAATGACCAGTTTCTTAGGGATTATTAATTAAGAAAAACATTTTTACAGAAGTGTCACATAAAACCCCAAGATTCAGATGAGTAAGCCACATAAAAGTTGCACTTGGGAAAGGGTAGTGAAAATCCATTCGTTTTATGTTCATCCTTGCCTGCCATGGTAACCATAACCAGACTACAAGCGAAACTACGCTTGCAGCTCTGTAGTGACTGCGGTGCCCTGGGCAGCCATGCCTCTCCCGAGCACCCACAGCTGCCTCTCTCACCTTTCCCTGGAGTTCAGCAGCCACGTCTCCTCCACTATCACCATTTGGCACTCTTGTCTGAGGATGCTGTCTAAAACCATGGCCGTGAGAATAACAGCGCCTGGTGGCACATACTGTTGGACCTAGTGGAATACTTCTGTTTTACACCCTTTAACAAAGCAGACATTTCTGTTTATTTGCCCTGTTTGGTTCTCATTGTGAGCTTTATCTTGGCTCAGAGATCAAATGCTAGCCTGCAGAGCTAGTGAGTGCAGACTAGAATTAAAACAAGATGCCCGCACAGCATTTGCCCGTGACACAGTTCACCTTAATAAATATTTTATCAAGATATGGATTAAGAAACTGAAAACTTGAATGCTTCTTTCTGTGTTGTTTTATAGCATCAAGTTTTGTGACTTCTTGGTTTTTTATGTGCATGAGCTTATTAAAAGCTGCACCAGGGCTACAACATAGGCTCCTGAAATACTAAAATTCTAAAATTATGTGCTGGCGGTTGCAGGCTTCATGTTGAACAGACAGAGAGACACTACATTTTTACTCATGATACAAGAGAGAAATTCTGTGTAGAAACAACATTACTACTTGGTCAAAATACTTAAACTCAGAATTATGCTTTCAGTTCTGCAAACAGGTTTTTTTTTAATTCGATCTATAGATTTTTTAAATATATGTTTATGTACACACACATATACACACACACATTTTTAACACATTCTGAATATTTTGGAATTGAGAAAACAGTATTCTGTCTTGTAAGAAAGATACAGTAATAATTTTCTTAATGTATCATTATTCAGAAAATTAACACTGCTCCACTTCTAGGAACATTTTTCTTTATAAGAAGTAGCAGAGTCTCAAGTTCACCATTAGTGTAAATCTGAATCCTTATGATATCTTTGTGACTCATGTAGATTTATTTCACATTCTTCATAGAGTTGCTGTTTGGGGGATTTTTTATGTCTGCGTTTTGGATTGCTAAACAACACAGAACTGGTTCTCATTTTAAAATGGTTTAGAGATCCTTTAAATTTTGCCAGCATCTGAATGAAAATTACATTAGTAAAGCAACACCTACAAAAAGATTTGAATTTTCAGCAAAGGCCTCAGAAATGTACTATGTAAGGAAGGCTCTGTATGTATATGCAATTTCATGACTGTGCCATTATTGGCTATAATGCATTTGCATACAAACATATTTTTCCCATAAAACCTATCTTTAGCTGTATAGGTCCTCTCTGTATTTTGGAATGGTACTTTGCCAAATTTTTTTCTTTTCTTCATTTGGCACAAACAGAAATACATCTACAACTGTGGGATATCTTTTAAAAAAGGATTCCCAAAAAATGGTGGTTTTCTAAATGTATAGAAGTTGGCACCAAATATTAAAAGAGTGTGGCACATTTCAGCTAAAAGTAAAGACTGAAATTAATATAGTCTATTATTTTTTGAAAGGAAAAATTTCAAAACACACACTTTTTATAGTCTCACACACTTAACACAGACAATTTTGCTATCGACTTGAGCTTCCTAATACACAGGTACAGTTGACCAGGATTTTTGTTTAAAAGCACCAAGTACCTCTATTCATTCTCCTCTGAAAATTTCAGATTTTTCAGATCATAGCAACGATAACTTGAACTTGTGAGCTCTGAAGTGTTCTACAAAACCCAAATAGACGGCCACAGCAATGGAAGCCTACAGGTTAAGGGAAAGCATTCACATATCACATGTGAACACAGTTCCTTTCCTAGATAGGTGTAGGATCAATTCTGTTCTGATTTGGTTTGTTCGGCACTTAAATGCAATGGAAAAAAGGACTTCAGTTAATAGCTGAGCTTTATATTTCCAAATGAATGCACATGGGACCAGATAGTTTAAGGTTTCTCCCAGTTTTCATTTCCAAGTGCATGGGCCTTCAACAAATAGAGCATCAGAAATACTGGCTGCTCCATTCCACAGAGGTGATCAGAAAGCAGGAGTGAGAGGGAGCCCAGACTGACACAGCTTCGCACTCTGCTGTACTAGAGGCACATTATTGCAAATACAGCAATGTTTAAGGATAACATTTGGCATAGCACAGCCAACATCACAATGTACAGCCCACCAAAGGGTCCATCTCAACAAGTACCATGGCTTTGGCTTCCCCAGGCCCTCCTACTGACTGACACTGCAAAAGCATTTCAGGTACAGAGACAATCCCTTCTATAGCCTCCTCCAGGAAGCCTTTCTTTCTATTTTCTCCCACCAGGGAAATCTGGAGCAATACAGGGATCCTCTTTGGACTTTTAAATCTCTCCCTTACTTAGAATTTCATAACATAAATTGTGCTGTATTATTTGCACTGTTGCGGAGGAAAGTAGCTGGGGTTTTTTTGTCTTTTTTTCCCTTTCTGTCCCAAACGAATAAAAATTAAAGAGAGAGATGCACGACTCCATTTACTTTCATCCAGTCTAAGCCATGGAAAAAAAAGCTTGGTTCTGTGCAGCACCCCATTGCTACAGCAGACTGGGTTGTGTGTGGGTTCCCTTTGGCTGCCACACCTGCACCCCTGGAAGCAGATGTCCTGTTAAGTTGCTTGGACTTCATACACAGCAGCTTGGCAAGCAGCCGAGAATGATATATTGGCATTATTAACTAACTTTAAAGAACGAGTAGGCATAAAGTAACAAGGATTTAACACACTAGTAAAAAGTGACTTAAAGAAGGATTTGCACATTCAGCAGCAGACCCTTTTTTACAATTATACCCATCCAAAACCTGCATGTTCCTTCTCTATAAACCTTTTTTATTGCCTAGGACCATCAAGTAATAATGCTACTGCTGCTGAACAGTAGCAATTCTAATTAAACTACTTGTTTTTTCCTCAACTGCTGTAGTCCTACAGCAAAATATCTATGTATAAAAAAAAGGTTAAACTGTAGTGATTTTATTGCCTTCTTAAAAATCTTTATTGAGAACAAAAAATATCTTTTTTTCTATAATATGTGCACTTGAAGAGACTGAACATGAACAATGCCCCAAGGAAGAATTTCATTAAAATACATCTAATAGTAACTTTTAAAATATTATTATTTTTTAAATCCAGAGGAGTGAATAAGGGGATCAAACCACCAAAACAGGAATCTAAATTTCTTGCTTAAAGATTGGGGGGGGAGAACTCAATTTATATTCATATCCTACTCATATGCTTTTTCATCCTGCTCTCTGCTTCTTTCTACTTCTGAAGTAAGCCACTTTTTGCTGACAAGTCAAAACATTTCTGTTCAAAGCTCAGTTGTGGGTCTTACAGATTTTGCATCTGAACAGCAGTTCATTCCACTCCATTTTATAAAGGGAGTATCCCACACTTCAGAGACTATGAGTCATTATGCCATTGCAGCTGTGACTCTGAGACTAGATTATTATTTTTTTATTGTATATGCAAAAACATTGTTTCTTAGGACCATGTGCTAGTCTTTATTTATTGGTATGATCTAAGTATTTCCAGAATATCCCATCTGCTGCTCAGGGGTTTGGAGGGAGGGCCCTTTCTCTTATATGTTCCCCCTCCTATCTTAGCACACAGTCTCCTAAACCTCCCAACTACTAGGAATGACAGAGGGAGAAATTTCTGCTAGATAAAATTTATCTTGAAGATACTTTTCATGTCAGAGCAAACTTCCCTCTTCTAGGATCAGCATCCCTGTTCAACATTAGAGGTCCATTTCTAAACTCTTAACCCTTTGTTAGTGCTCAGACCAGGATAAAGTTGGAAATGGGATGTGCTGTTTAAATAATAAATGAAAATATTATAAACAAGAGACAATACAAGGACGTGAGAATCTTCACAGTACAGACTAAGCCTTTCCATTTTAGGCTTCCCATGTGATTTTCAGAGCCTCAGTTCATACAGAAGTTAATTCACCTTTCAAATAAAGGATGGAATATTTCACATAAAGCATGAAGAAAAAACGAAGAAAAACGCAACCAAAAAATATATACAAGCAAACAAACAAACACATGAAAACCTAGAGAGACATACACATCCAAATGCTTGAAATCAGTGGCACATCCTCGCCATTCCCAAAATAACTGCCAGTTAGGCTTTATAATGCTTAGCAGTTTCCATGGGGATGTATTTGGGGGCGTTTTTTGTGTTTGTTTGGGGAGCTTACATGTGTGTTTTTGATTTTTTTTTCAATAAACGCAACTAGACTATTCTACATCTTGAGCATCTGAAAGAGTCATTTATTTGCACAGTTATGGCAAACACAACTGTTAGTCTTCTCCTTTGCAAAGAAGAATTCTAGAAGTAATTTTTACTCAACTTGCTACAAAGTTTGCAAAATAATTTTCAAATGCTAAATTGTGGCTTTAATCTAAAGTTGGTCTTTGAAATCAAAATTGACAGTTAAATCACAGAAAGATTTACAAAAAAGAAACAGAGAAAATTGTTAATATGCAGTAACATAAAATGTGATTAGCTATGCATGGGTACATCATCTCAGATAAACAAACAATACCAAAGCTACAAACAACAACAGAGTTAAAAACTAATACCTTCCTTATTCGTGTATTGTTCCATAAGATTATTGGAATTTTTTCAAGGAAGCAATTAATAAAAATTAATTCAATACATCAGCAATCAGAAAAATTGTAATAGTATTTACTCATTATGGTAATATAAATTATTTTCTATTGTAATGGACAACAGAATTGCAATGTAAATTAAGATAAGTTATGGCTTAATTTCTATTAAATATAAATTAAATATTAAATATATGAATGAAAACAAAAATATTTAGGATACAGCCAATTACTGTAACAATTTCTTCTGGTGCAACTTTAATACAAGAGTTTTTAGAATATTATTAAAAATAATCATATATCCTGATTTTATTATTCTATTTATCCATTTCATTTATTATAAAATACAGATTAATTTTGGTGAACTTTTGTTTTGTTTGGGATTTTTCTTTAGGTTTTTTGGGGTTTTTTCAAATGATGAATGAATGAGAAGAGGAAATTATTCTCCACTACAGACTATCATATATCAAATATTACAGTAACATTAGTTTTGCAATTCTCATTTCAGAAGGCTCATAGACTGAGCTAAGAAAGAGCCAAGAGTTACAGAAATATTTGTCTCCATATGACAGAGCCTGATTTCTTGCACTAATGTTAAAAATCAGCCTCTGCTCAAAGTTGCGCATCAATGCAAATCCCACAGATGTACAAGATGTACAGCACCTTTTCCAGACCCTTGCGAGTCACACAAATATCCTGCAGATCTGCTGGGTGGCCACACGATTACCGTGCCATGCAAAGCCTGCGCGATAGCAGCTGAAGCTGAAGGGCATGGGCACAGATGCCACGCAGGGCAGCTCACCACGAGCACAGGGTCTGGGTGCAGCACTGCTGCTGAGGAAGGGTGAAGCAGGAAAGGCAAGACAGGGATGTGTGTACATAGAACCACCAGTTATATTATTCTATACCTTTGTATACTTCAAATCATTTAATACTACAGCACTGTATAAAGCCAAGTTAGTCAACAAGAACTAGCTAGTTTGAGTGTTCTTTATTCACACAGATTCTGATCCAAAGTTATTTTTAACCTTGAGAAACCTTTGATACAAACAAATCGTGTATACAATTTTTTTAAATATCCTTTCCACAAACTGAAACACTTTCTTTATATTTGATGCAATTATTCAAGCATTTTTGCTGAGTAATATCAAATGTTCTTGTATTAATATGCTGAAATTAAAGTAATTTAAATCCTACAACGTAGGCATATACCAAAGGAAAGGCTGAAGTTGTGGTAGCAACTCAAATATTAAAAGAATCAGCAACTTAAGCATATCAGCCAGCAGTTCCTTAATCACATCCACTTGACCACTTGTCCCACCAGTTTAGTCCCACCAGTGGCCCACTCAAGCTACAGAAGTGCAGAATTTAGAAATTAAGAAGCCCATCAAAAGGTATATTTCCAAAGGAAAGGCTTAAGATGAGCCTTCTGAATCAATATTTAACTATCTAAGATAAAAGTGCCTACATTTCCAGTATGTTATTTGCAGAAGGGCTGAACACTGCTGAGCCCCTTTCTCTGAGAGGCACAGTTCAACACCTTTGAAAGAAACAGGATGAACTTAATTAGGTCTGAGAGGTGAATTTAAAACCCTAAGATTTAAAATCATGAAAACATGTGATTTCCATGCAATACATCTCGAAATGTGGGAGGGGAATATGGGAAGGAGTGGTGCAGAGAGGAAGACAAAGGAAAAGAAAAAACACCCCATGTCTTAGTTCAATAATTTAGAGAAGTTACATGCATTCTATATTGCAACACACCATTTGGAATCTATCTTTTTGTTAGTGAAAATTTGTTTCATTTACCAATTTCATGTCCCTGTACTGAATGCTCATCTGAGGCTATTGCATCGCATTTTATAAATACGGGAAAAGCAAAAATTATGAACTGCTGAATCTACTTACAAAAACCCCAGAAAATCTTGTTCCCATTTCCTAATCTTTGTTTTTCTTAAGTCTTATTATGTGTCTTTGCAGAACTAAGTGAGGTATAAAACTAGAGATTAATGTTGCTACATTTGGAAATACTGTTGTAATAAAATGAAGACATATATTCTTCCCTCCGAGTAAATTTGAATAGTTTTCACTCTCTTTAGTGGAGCTTGTTGCTTCTAATTGCACAGATAACATGCCTAGCTTATAGTCTATATCCAAGAGAACAATTTCACTTGACCTTCAAAAGATAAGTTCAGCATTAATTTCTAATAAAGTTGGGTATTCTTCTCAAAGGCAGTGATGTTAAAAAAAAATTTTAAAATTGTGCTATAATTTAATTCATTTTCAGTTTATTCCTCATGAAAAGAAAACAGATAAGTGAATGTATGAAAATACTTTTCTAGCTTCAAAGAAAAATTAGAAAATTGTCTTCATTGACAGAATTAGCTTGCAGGTTCTGAAACAAGAGACTAATCATCCTGTAAAAGTGCAGCTTTTTTTGCCTTTGTTCTTTTCTTCCCCAATCCCTCTCAACATATGCACTGTAAAAGCAGCTCATTTCACAAACGTCTGACCTTAATAAAAACCCTTCCGTGTTTGTCATATTTTTCTTAGCAGAAGCTTTCATTTACACAATATGCAAATGTGAATTTGTCTTTATTTAAAGAATAAAAATTACTTCTTTTTTCTTAATAACTCAGTCAATTTTTGACTGGATTAGAAGAAAAGTTTTTTTACCAAATCATGTACAATCCTGCACGTACACACAGAGTTAATTTCTGACGATCTTCTTTCCTGCATAAATTAATCATTCAATGATTAGCTTTTATGTGACCCACACATAAAAAATCTCAATAACCAATGCCTTTAACAATACCACTTTCTAAAGTCACATCCACAAAGAATCAAAGACTATTGGATACGTACAGGTACATAGCATTTGTAAATCAACAAAAAGCAAACATGTTAATTGTAACTTGCTCTATCACCGAAATCAGTCTCACTTACCTGTCTATTTACTATAAACACCCAAGAGATACCAGCAGGAAAAGAGTAGTCCAACAAACAAAACACAGGAAGAAAAGGCCACATCTAATTTTAAAATATGTTAACCAATATTAACAAGTTCCAAAGAGGTGCCAGGCAACTAGTAGTTGCAAACAATATGAAGGCAAAGTCAAAATATAATCTTGGAGAAGCAATAGCAGAAGACAACAGCTTGCAACTCTCCAAGCTTCTCACTTAGTAAGAATTTCAAGGAGATAGACACGAAAGAGCTGAACAAAGTAAACACCATATGATTTAAATAAGAAACATATCTCAAAGCATATCTTTAATAAACATTTATTATGTGCTTAGAAAGAGTGTTTACATATAAACTTTGATGTATACTCTTTCTATATCTCTGCATCAGTACATTAAAATTAACTGTTGACTTTGAGAACAGAAGTATTTTATTGATATGAATTACCTTATTCTGCACAATGTGAAAGCATAGATTGAAACTAGCTTTCATAACAAAATTGGTTTTTTGAAACTCAAAAACTTATGTTTTTCCATGTAATTATAGTTATACAGTGCTGGTTTTTTGCTGCTGCATTTCTTCCATTAAATATATTAGATTTTCCATATTTCATATTCCTTCCAGCTAGAGCCTTAGAAGCTTTATTGCTATTTTGACTACTGGAATCCCAGTGTTTTAACTACTAAATGACTAAATTTTATGCTGCAATTAAAAAAAAAATGTTTTACAAACATTTTATCAAAAAATAAAACTGTAAATCAAATGCACGTTTTCCACAACTAGTGTAGGACTCCAAAATATTTTTCAGCACTTCATTTCTACTGAATAAACATTTTGGAAGTGATTCAAATTTCTATTCAAAATTCTTACGGAGGATTTTGAAAGGTTCTATTTTATTTGCTTTATTTAATAGAAATATGATCAAAAGTGAGCAGGAAAGAAAAACAAGCTTCCATTGATGGGCCTTAATGGCTTTCATACCTCTGAAGTTATATGGAATAGAGTCAGATTCTGTAAATCTTACTCCAAAGCTTGTCACTCTTTTATCTTCATAAGATTTTTGTCTTCTTCCTCTCCTTGACCTCCAACATGACTGTTAATACTTTATGTTATTCCTCACCTGCCAAGATTCTTCCTCATTGTGTTTGATTCAACTTCTGGGCTTACAAAATTATTCCCTCCTCTACGTTTTTGACCTACATATAGGTAGGACCCCAAAAAAATGTTTCTTCCTACATATCAGTGGAGCAGTCGATATTCAACAAGGTACAATAATTTGGAGAAAGTTTATGTATCTGGTCTGCCAGAGATGTGATCTCGGTATAACTCCTTTGAGATTAGGGGAATCGTGAAAATTATTAACAAACAAACCCCAAAGATCAACAAAACAAAAAAACACATATGTTACTGACTCATGGCACAGTGACATATATAATAAGCCCACACATACTACAGCACATAAGCAATTTTAATTCCTTTTGGATCTATGCTGGAAAGATAGTGAAACAATGAGAGCAGTTATCTGAGTGGCGCTGTATTCCAACATACACAAACTATTTCAAACTGTAATATTTGAAATGTCCCAAAAACCTGCAGCCAATTGTGTTCATGGGATATAAAATCATATAGACTCACATTTAAGAGTAAAATCATTAAATCCAGACTGCCAGTGCTCCTGTTGAATAGACTCAAAATACTGGGTGGTCACCTTTCAGAGACTTCACATCCTGGCTCCAGCATGTGGTTCTGCATGATATGAGATAGGATTGGTCATTTTTTACATTTTTGTTAAGTCACAGCAGAGTTACATATAGAAGTCACTGTTTGGAGATTAGCAGTACTAGAGCTTTTTCTTTTTTCCTTTTTATTTTTTTTCGTTTTTAACAAGGCACCTAACATTTTGTGCCCTGGATAAAGGCATTTTTTTATAAGTTATATTTGTTACAATAATAATTTTAATACATTATAGAAGATATTATTACAATTATTCTTTATTTCTGTAAAACCCATTTCTTTTTGTATAAATGGAAGCCCGAAGCAGTCTCTGAAATTTCATGCAGACAATTCCAAAATTTAACTCTAACCTATTTTTACTTCTCCTTGAAATCTGGTGGCATGTCTGCTTACTGTGAGGGAATGTCTGAAGATTTTGAAAAACATATTTTATTATCACAATACAGAGGAATACCAGCCTTCAAGTAAGAAGACATCTAACTTCCAGCTTTCACAATTAGACAGAGACTGAAACATGCACACATATAGGCATACATTACTAGCTGAACCAGGTAGGAGGAAGTAATGAAAGGAGTAGGAAAGAAAAGCAGCTTTGCAAACAGCTGAGTTCACAGAAAGGATTGCTGTCCCTTGTTTTCCCTGTCTTTCTGTCTTTGCTCCCAGCCCTCTCATTTCACCCTTTTGCAATGAATGTGGCACTGACTCCAGGAATCAATTCAGCTGGAATGCCAAATTCTATAACTGATTTTGTCAGAGTACTTTTTTCTACCATGTTGGTGATTTCAAGTGGCTTGAATAAGTACCAAATTTGAGGCAGAAAATAAACAAACAAAACCACAAAAAAACAAATTAAAAAAAAATTCAACAAAAAATTAAAAACAAAAACACCAAAAAAACCAAGAGCGTGTGACAGCATGAAGAGCTGGGAAGAAGGAGAAGATGAGAAACCAGGACTTCCAAAAGCAAAGCAGCACTTTGACATGCTCACATGCAAAATGAATCTGAGTCTTAGGCTGTCTGATACCAAGACAAAAAGAAGGTATTTAGGAAAGAGAAATCACAGTGGGCTATGACTGGAGATTCTAGATGCCAGACATCTCCCAAAATTTGCGTTGAAGTATGAGGTCAAACACCATTTGTGATGTTTGCAAGGTTTGGAACGACAGAGGTTCCTCTTCAACAGTGTCCAAACACAGTCTTTCCTATGATAATTATCAACACCCTAGAGATTAGCAAGGCTATCACCACAATTAAATAAGCATGCACAGACAACCCTAGATCTGTTTTGGCAACATGAACAACATGACTGCTAGAGGACCTAAAGACTGCAGGAGAAAGCAGATACAAAGTGCCAGCACAGGTACCCATGCTCCCAGGAACATGCAGATGCCCTCAGGAGAACAAAGAAGGGACTAAATCATCCCAGGAGATTGCGTTGCCTCATTTGAGTTATCCCCATTGCCATGGATCACCCTCACTACTGAGCAACCATACCATAAGGCTGGATGCTTCTCTGAATTGAGCCCTCTGTTGGAAGATATTCTGTTACATGAGAGTCCTGGCTCTTTGGCTTATTACCATGATAAAGTCCCTGCTCAGGCTGTCTTCAGTACTAATCAGTTGCTCCAGCTCAGGCAAAAAAATACTTTACAGTTTAAAAATCTTTCAAAAATATCACTATTAAATTTCCCAGAGTTAATACTACTAACCAAATAAAGAGCTTGCATAAATTTACATTAATAAACTGAGTAGGTTTTTTACTTGTTACAGTTATCTTTTTTATTACAAATGGGAGGAAAATCAGGCTTCTACATCTGTTTTCCCATCATATAAGTAGTATATAAATTAATTACCATCTTCCCAAATATGTCAGTTCCACCTGAAAATTTCTGAGATTGAGGTAGAGAGATCTTCTTTAGAGGCAAGCATCATTAGATCCAAAATTAATTAATACTTTTTTTACTAAAAGATGTCATAGAAATTATTCCAGAGTTTTTCATGGAAAGCACTAGATTTTAATTCATCTTTACAGCTATAGATTATAATAACAAGACTACTATTTCTAGTGTACTTGTTTATGCTGCACAAGGGCAAACAGGACTAAATTACAGAAAACCCATTTTTGAAAGTTATTGAGTATCTCCTTCTCCCATCAATAGAAATGAAAGATAAAGACAACTAATCAATGATGAACTCTATTTTCATGAAACACTGAAAAATTTATAAAGGAAATAAAACAGAAGAAAACACCTAAAAAACAGTTGTGGCGATACATCAGCCCATGCCATGCTTTTTAAACTGCACAAGGGTTGAAAACATGCACTTTGGCAAGGGAAGAGAATTGCTTACTATGTACATTCTGCCATCTGTTTTTGCCCAGAGAGGGCAGGGTGCCCAGGCCTACAGGACTCAGGTCATGTCATCTCCCTAATGCTTCTTGGGGCAGGACTTATCACAATGGAGTCTGTTCTTCTTATTAGAAATAACTTTCAACACGTGAGTCCCAGCAGCTATTCAAAGACTACAAGTTTCCACATTGCTTCTCTCCTTAAAACTCCTACCCAGGTGTAGTGTAACCAGCATCTGCAGTTCTACAGTCCAGATCCCCCAAGCCTTGCAAATCCACAACAGGTGGCAACGAGGTTTCCAAGGCAATTCCTCTTTTCAACACTACCTTCCTAAATACTACAGAGCATCAATAAAACCGACTTAAAACCAAAATTGCTTGACTCATAAAAGTACTAGAGCAGAATAGAGCGGGGAAGAGATGCACACTTCAGCGCTTTATCTCAAGACCCAACAGCAGCTGCTGAGGTCTTTGCAAGCTCTGATCAACTAACATTGCTCTACATCCTCTATCCAAGAAGATTACCTGATTTACACTACGCTGCTTATGGAAAGCTTGCTTTACATTCCACAGTTCCAAAGGTAATGCCTAGATTGTCATAGTCAGCACAAAGTGAACAAGCACTCTCACTCTCTTATAGAGGAGGGAAAGAATGGGAAGGCAAGGCAGCAATGGATAGAATAGGAACCAAGTTCACAGCCTCCTCCTGCCCTCAGAAGGCATGCAACAACCTGAGAATGTGAAGTATCTCTGGGAGAAACGGTAGCTCCAGGAAATCAGGCACAATTCCAACCAAGTATGTCTTGCACAGCTGGGGACAAGGAATACAGTCTTCAAGAAGCTGCTAAGAATTTACATGCTATTGTAATGTTAAGGATAGCAGTTATTATCCATCCTAAAAGGAAGAATCATTCAGGATTTAAACAAATTTCAGAAAATATCCAATTAGGTCAATGACCTGTGTAAACAGTCATTTAAATATCCCCATTAAAAATAAAGTAGCATGACTTAATTATTAGCAAGAACATCACATTGCCTAGTTAAGGAAAAGCGTGTGACCCACTATGATTACAGGCACTGACAATGAAACATGAAAGCTACAGCAATTACCATGGCACTGGATTTCCTTTTCTAATTTCATTTTAAAGCAATGAAATTACAAAGATAAAAAACATATTGTTCAAGGACATCTACATAGATCAGATATACTTTGTTAAAGTATTTATTGTGAAGTTTGAAATTTAAGATATTTTACTTCAAATCTCTCAGCTTTTGTTCAGACCTCTATCATGTACTTAACAGAAAGAAATGCAAAGGCTCAGTGAGGCTTTATAATAAGAACCAAGCACTAAGTAATAACCAATTATGACCATTAACATTAAAATACAGGCCACATCTTTCAATAACTACCACCCAGAATTTGCATCTTTGTCATGCGTATATCCCCAGTCACCAGCAGGGCAATTCTGCGTTGGTGGTTGGACTGCATATTTGCAAATTTTGCAGCAGGAAGAAGAGATTCCTAGGCATGAGTGCAGACCACAACTGCACTGATGGTACTCCTACCATACCACTGTCTGATGCTTCCTCAGCTGAAAAAAACTTCTCTAAAAATGAATTACTAATGTAATTGTTTTAACCTTGATAGCCCCCTTCTTTGTACCTTGTGGATAGATTGGTTGTGATTTACAATTGCAATATAATTGTTTAACAAAACAAAACCCACATGAAAACCAGGACAGAGAGCTATGCCCAGGAGTAAAAACTAGCAAACTCTAAAATAAAGCGTAGCTCCTTATTCAAATTTACCATCACACTATCCAGCTCCTCTTTTAATTGGAGCACTTCCAGGAATAGACATCCTGACATTCTAGTCTCAAGTCTCAAAGCCATATTACTCAGTTGCCAAATTATATCATTTTCAGGGTAGATCCATCTTTCCTGTAAAGTTCTGCTATTCAAAGCCCAAGCTACCACTTCCACTGATACCTTGTCATCAAAACTCTAATCAAGTTCATTGAATGTAATATGTTTGACAGTAGCATGAAGCAAATTTTCTTCTAAAGCTTGTTAAATTATGTTTCATTGAACAGGCAGGAGTAACATTTCCATTGAGCAGTTTATTCAATAAAGAATGTCACTTTAACATTATTTTCCTCAGTGTGATACCAGACAAAAAGCTATCTGTAACCAGCTGCAATTATCACATATTTATTCTCCATTTTCACTTCATTTTAGCCACCTGTTCAAAAACACTTGGTGCTTACTTGCTGCTTCTGCTTCCTATCTGGATGACCAGGTCTGTGGTTGTGAAAGCTGCTTCTAGACATAAAAAAACCTTGAAACTATGAAAATCCAGAGGTACTTGTCATGGCAAAAGTAAACATTTTACAAAAAATCACAACCATTACTACACATTAATATCCTCTTGATCATCTGTGATTTATATGATATTTGCTTTTTATAAATACCTTCTAAAAAAATCTCATTCAGAAACATTTTTAAAGTGGTCTACTCTAAAAAATAATAGAGTAAGGGGATTAAAAAGGTCAAATTTTATTAAGTTTGGTTCATTTAATCACTTCTAATATGATGCTGATGCTCCATTAATTCTTTTTTGGTATGACTTCGTATTTTACCGCTCCCCACCTAAGGGCTTTTTCCAACATATATCTGTCATTTTTGTTGCAATTTCAATTTAACTAAAAGGCATTACAAAAACACAGGTTATAAGCCAATAAAAAAGTTAATAGCAGAAATAAAACTACTTAAATGAATAATTTAGGCCAAATAAATATAATTTAAGAAAATATTTGTTTAGAAACTAAGCAAAGAAAGCAACAGAAAAAAAATTATGATGTAAGTTGTAGCAAATATTTGCTGTGAGCAGCTTCTTAGAACTGCCAGTCAAGTAATATAAAAACTGTGGATATTGTCAAAAATAGTAAGTATTTAGTTTTGTCCAAAAAAATAGGGAAGGAGGGATGCATTTGGTTTGTTTTGGGTGTTTTACCCATCTTTTTACATCTGCCAAGAGAGAATTCTTAACACTTGAAACTGCCTGCAATTAAACATAACATAAAACTGGGTTTTATTACTAGTCTATGGATAGAAGCTGAAATTCCCAGAGAGGCTGTAAGTTTTCAACAGCCTCATCTGAGAGCAGAGAAGTAGTCATAACTATTTCTCCAACAGATTGGGCGAGGGCTGCCAAAACCCCGAAGGAAAAGCATGTTTATATCAGCCCCCACTCAGCACATGGAAAATACAGCTGCAGAGCTGGTTCTCCTGGTCCTCCAGTTTCACACTCTTGTGGACAAAACCAATTTAAATGTGAGGAGTCACCACTGTGACACACAGCAGCTTAATGAAGCAGTTACAGCAGATCTGTGACTGCAGGTAGAAATGGCTGGGCCTCCAGTGAAGGGAAACAGGAGACTCAGGAGCTGGCAAGTCCTCTGAACACTGCTCGCCTTCATTTCATACGAACACCATCCAAAATTCAGCTTTTCAGTATGAGCCCAAAAAATATATACGTGCATTTGGTAAATTAGGCTAATCTTGGAAAAAAGCTCAAACCTGTCACTCCTGTGGCTGGCTCCACAACGCCCTCTGTATGAGGGCCACTCTACAGTGGCAATTCTATTTTCCATGGAAGGAATTCCCCATCACCTGTTTGAAGTATGGCAGGGAGATCTGTGGCAACTGTGGCCCTGGTAGAGAAGAAGCATTGCCAGAGGAGAAGGCCTTGGCGGCCTGACTAGGCCACCACCGGTTTGTTTGGCTTCAGGCATCAAACCCCAACAAGGAACATTTTCAGCCCAAGGCTCCCCCATGGGCAGCCACCAGGCTGAGGCTCTGAAGAAACAAGGGCTTGGCATCTGCTAGTCCCTGACAAAAATCAAGACACATTCAAGTCATTGAAGCATTTCCCTTGCTCTCCCTGAGCAGCCGAACTTTCCAACACAGCAGTAGAGAGGGAAGCAGGGAGAGTACAGTAATTTCAAAATTATAAGCCACACCTGATTTTAAGCCACACCTCCCAGTAGACAGGTAGACGATGGGATTTGTCCATATATAAGCCGCACCTGAATATAAGCCACACTTTTTTTTTTTTTTTTTTAGGCAAGGAACCATGTGTAACAAAGTAACAAATTAGTAACAGAATCACTGCCAGCTGGGTTTGGTGTCAGGTGCTCAAGTTGCAACAGTTTTCATAGACCAGTGAAGCCTTTAAAGGCAGCCCCAGGCACCCTCCCCAGCCGGCTCTCACTTCCGGGTTGGCATTTCATTGGGATTTGTCCATAGATAAGCCACACCTGAATATAAGCTGCACTACTGGGGTAGGCTGGATTCTTCAATGAAAAAGGTGCGGCTTATAATCTTGATATTACTGTACTTCAATACTCAGCACCTATTAACGCCACAGTATCCCACCAGAAAAATATTTTTAAAAAATGAAAAATTCATTCTTGGGAGATCAGAACTGTTTCATATATGAAGCTGCAGTCACTCACTTTTAAGCAATCCTGCAGCCCACAGGCCACCACTTACAGCATTTTGGGGGGAGTGGAGGTTGAAATTGGTTCAATCTGCTCTGAGTATGTATTTCATGTCCTCAGTTTTTCACTGTCACTGACCTGCCCTAGAGCCAGGCAACCCTGAAGGGAACAGCTATGACAGCCATGATGTTGTAATCCCTATGAGCAGTTTTACGTGTGCCTACCTTACCAGTGATACCTCACTGAAACATGTACACTCACAACACCAGCAGAGAAAAATTCTAACTCTCACTCCACTGCATCACCCTCCTCTGCTTCCCCTAACAGCAAGGGGGAATGAGGACAGGAAAGAATACAACATTTGACATGGCATTATTGAAAATTTTTCCATTAACTGCAAGAATTCCCATTCAAGCACATTCCCATACAAGCACAATTATTTTTGCCAGAAAGACCAACCTCTCTTCACTTCACCCTCACTTCAAAAGCCCTGACAGCACACGTGCCTTCTTTAGCAGAGGGTTTCTTGTAATGGGAACAACAGTGGAGCAGGAAAGAAACACCTGGGCAAGTAGCATGCCTATACCCTGGGGTTAACCTGAGCCTCTGATTACCCACTGGTTACTGGGCTCCTTCACATAGGCTGCTGCACTTTTGGCAGGTGAAATATGCCACTACCACACCAAATGCAATGCTCCTCTGCACAGTGCAAGGGACAGGATTATTGCGCAGGCATTGCCATTGCTAATGGAATTTCCTATAACCCAAGTTGAATGGGGTTGATTTAAAACAAAAGAACAAACAAACAAAACCAAAACCAAACAAAATCACAAACATACTCCCTAAAAAACAAGTCAGAAATGTCTGTTATCCTCCTATTTTTAAAGATAATGAACTAGAAGATAAACCTGAAGCTCTGGTGTACATGGTAATCAGCTATTAGCACGTGGGGTACAGCATGTCACATGAAGAGACTTGCTTCCAGTATGAGTCTCTGCCTAGCAGTTGCCACAGGAATTTGCACACATCTGAGACCTATTAGAAAAAAAATTCAGTCTGAGTTTATAAACCCTAATAATCTCTGAACTGATTTAATATCTTTAGTAGTAGGCTTTCCTGTATTGCTTTTACCTTTTGGAGGTCAGGTTTTAGCTCTTAGGAGGTCAAAACTGTTCCACACATGAACCTACAGTCACTCACAATTTCATTGTTTTATTTCAATTCTAGATTTACTCTCCTGGCTTTTACTAGCAGACACATGAGGCTGCGAGTGTGATGTGCCACAGCTTCTATCCTACTGTCTCGGCACCTATACATCAGAATGTCATCACCCTTGGTGTTGCTACATATGCCTATTTGTAAGCCTCATGGGTGGCAATAGGATCTTTCTGCTGAAGGTTTCATCCCACATAGAATATTCATTTCTCTGCCAGTGTTCAGAGCATGATTTGGTAACTGTTTTCTTTACCAGTAACATTTGGCACTGAGTTCAGAGAATTTATTTCTTTTTTAACTAAGGTGGATAATTTTTATTCAAGAGTAGGTGTTTGGTTGGAGATCTCTAACAAGTTAATTGCTCAGATCTATCCAAACGTAAAATATCTTCTCCATGACTATTAGCACAAATATCAGACTTTTACAGCACTAGCCCTTTAGCAATGCCACTGTCTCTTTTTATCTTGCACAGACACATCAATTTTTCACTTACTCTCCAAGACAGACTGAATAATTATTCTCTGTTTTGAAGCCCAAAATATCTGGATCTGGAAGCGTCCCAGGCTTTTAGAAAAAATCTTTGGTTTTTTTCAGAAGTTTCAGAAGCAAAGCTATAGTGCATTGTGTACTTTGAATATGGCATCATTTAATTTATGAGGCTACTTTAAAAACTAGTTGCTGCAGATTTCATAGCTTCTCAGTACCTGAAATCTTCAGCTGTGTAAAATTTTCTTTGACATTCTGAATGCCATTTTCCATCTCCGAGGCATTATTTTGTCTGTGACACTGTATCATGCCAGGTGAGTTGTTTTCCTGCTCTTTGGTTTGGTTTTTTCTCTTGCATAAAGATTACAAAGTCTTGTTTGGGGATTTCTGGCTACTAAATTTGCTTTTTAATTGTGAATTATTGCTTTGCTATTATAGTCCAAGTAAAAGATAAAAAGTTAATTTTTTTGTTACCCATTGTCTACCCATTCTCCAGTCTGAGGAACTCAATTTCTTGTATGCCATTTCACTTGTCCTCCACTAGTTTCATTACAGTGATTTTTCCTCCAAGCTTCTCAGGAGCTGGTTAAAAAATTTCCCACAGAGGCTGCTCTGGTTCCATTCTTCGTTTACTTGAGTAAGTTCATTAACTTTGCACACCTTAACAACACTTGACAAAGCTAACATATACTTGTTTTAACCTCCTGCTTTGAGATCTTGCATATCTCACCCCTTCTTCCCTCTAAAATACCACAGATTAATTCCTTGTTTAAGGATCATCAAACAGATTTGCCACTGTGCACAACAAAACAGTATTCTGAACTGTTTCTTGATTACACTGGAATAGTTCTATTTTTCCATGGCCAGCCCCCTTGATCACTGACTTTGCATATCCTCAAAAGTTGACTGCATTTGACTTCATATTCAGGGAAATCAACCAAAAAGGGTAAAAAGCCCTTCAGTACATCCTCACCTAAGCAAGCACTCTTCATTAAGAGAATTCCACGTTGTACCACCCTTAGCCTTTCTTCCCACCACACTCCCAAGGCTTACAGAAAACTCACAGGCAAAAGCCATCAGTCTCCTCTCAAGACCAGCACAGGAAGCTGGGAGCAGAGGGAAGACTGATGCACAGAGGAAATAAATCCTGAGAACACTCTGCCCCTTGAAAGATCATTTAGAGATTTCTTTCTTTTTGCTTTGAAATTAGCTTCAAGTTTGTTCAGATTTCATCCTTCTTGTCCCAATTGATATTTGATCCCTGACCACCGCCAGCACCAGCAACTTGTCTTTACTTTTAACCTAATAATTCCCTTCACAATTCATAGTGCTTTGAAGACCTCTGAAAGGGTACAGTACTAATGTAGCATTCAAAAATAATCTATCTGTATCTTAATGCACAGAAGCATGAGGGGCAGCTCATTAAAGGCAAGTTGTTTAATTATGATGTTCATTGATGGTGGGTGTATTTTGTCTCTCAGACAATTAGACTACACTATTGTTTTATATCTCTTCAGCTGAAATATTCTGGTCTAGTATTATTATTTAGGTAAGAGCTACTCATTGCTATTAGCAACTGACACTGAATATGTGTCAGACTGAAAACACCTACTGTTAGCCCCTGTTCAATAAAGTGCAAGAACAGCATGTTGCCTGAAAGGGAGGGAGGGAGTTTCATGAGCTCTGCATTTCTGCATGTGCTCCTATGATGCTCTCTTTTGAGCTCTCATTTCACATTTGAACAAACTCAGTGTGGAGAAACCTGAATGACCAAAACAAACACTATGAATAATTTTCATGGTTTCTCAAGATGTCCCTTCATCTTTCACAACAAAAATAGTGAAAGTGACAAAACACCACAGCACAGTAAGTGGTACACATAGCACATGTATAACAGAATGGTGCCTCATAAAAGAAAGAGTTCTTCCAAGTCCTAGAGCTTTACTGTGCACTATTGATAGTGACATAAGGTGAATATCTATAATAATATGTTATTGCTTCTGAGCTTAGGAATACAGTGCCACTTTGTTTCTTCGAGGTTTTTACTTGCTTTTGAGGCATAACACCACTTAGTTTGAGAAGGGGGATCCTTAAGGACTAAGAGAGGGTGATTAGATAAAGGAAACTCATCAGTTTACAATCACTTGTTCCTCCAGCATTTTCTCCTTTAGGTCACAACATTCTTCAGCAGCATTCCTTCCCTCACCTTCACCTTGTCCCCAGACAACTAATTTTTTATCTTGGGACTTAAAGTAGTCAGATCCCATGGGTGTCTTCCCCAAAACCCAGACTCTGCTGGAAGTATCACAAGTATGTCTGCTTTCTCAGGGAGAATTTTCCACAGAATAACTTCTCATCTTACATTGGCATCAGAAGACAGCTGGAACACACAAACTTAGGAATAAAGAGAGAAAAGTCAAATGGCATGACTGCCTTCCAGCTCTCTTACAACACTAACACATTGCAAGTGAGAAAACCAGTCCATTCCTCCCTAACCATGAGTGTCTAAAGGAACTGATTTCCTAAGCAAATAAAGCCAAAATTCAGTCTCTTATATTCCCAATTGACCAAAAGTTCATGAAATGTTACCTGTTTTCTGGATGGATTTGTCTCCCATGACTTTGATCACTCACAATTGATATGAGGACTGAGTGTGAATTTCAGCTGAGGAAAGTCTAGGAGACAAGCTCTGCACTCTCAGGGCAGAGTAAACAGTCCTCAGCCACTTGCACAATGTGCGGTGGTTTTGCCTTGGTTGAAAATGATTTTTCAAGATTCCTTTTCAACAAAAGCTGCAAAGTTATGTTTTTTCATAAACTATAAAGAAGTGGCTCTCTAAACTGTAGTAATTTACTGGACTTGGCAATGCAAGTAGGAAAACATCTTCAGTCACAGGGAGGTTAGGTGTTATAAATATTTTCTGATCATCTCCACTTCATATGTTAGCTTTTTGCTAGAAGCTCCTCACTCAATACAAAAGTATGTGCACCATCAGTGAGTTCAGATGAAAATAATACATTCAACTACAATTTGTAGTAACTGAGTCTATATTCTCCTATGATACATTTTCAAAATGTGAAAGATCATAAAGTAGGATGAGTTTGCTTTTGGTTACATTAGTTTCCACATAAACTTCAGTAATCAATTATTGCCCAACTCATTTCTCTGAAGGAGCCCTTGCCACAAAGGAGGGCACAGCAATCTTGCTTTGCATCTTCATTTTCTAGTAACCATGTGGAGAGAAGATGTGACACCACTTTTCCTCACTGTCAGAGTAGCACTTACAAAGTTGTCAAAACTTAAAATGAAGCCACTCAAAAGTTTGCCTTACTTGCCATCCAAAATGTGCTTATGTCCAGGTCTTGGCCAGCTAGCTGTTTCTTCAACACCAGGAAGACTTTCTTGGCATGCTCCAAAACATTCTGCTAATTCCTCTCAAGAGAGTCTCTTCCCATATCCCTTCCTGGCTCCAGCAAAACAAGTCTCAAGAAGAAGTGCTACAGGGTCATGTGTGCAACCTGGATCTCAATAAGCTTCTCCACCCATCTGTGTCATCTCCCCACCCCACTCATCAGAAACTGCTCCCAACCTTGCCTCGCTCACCTACTCATTTTTGAAGGGCCACCTCTAGGCACACGTTGTGCTTTCTTTGGGCTCACTGGCTGTTAGAAAGAAAGAGCTTGCTCTCATAGTGATAATGAAATGGGCCATGAGGACTCCGTGTTTTACACATAGTAAGCTTTTCAGTCTTAGCAAAGCAGAGAAAAAAGTGGAATTTTAAAATATTAAACTAAAGGGAGAACTATTTCTCTCTACACTTAGAGTAAAATCAACAATGTGTCATACATGACTTCCCCATTGGACTGCTTCAAGCTGTTTCTGAAGCCTGGCAAACCTTATACAGACATAGCTGACTATGTCAGTGCAGGATTGAGCCAAAAGCTGCCGGCAAGTTTCCTTCAAAACAAGGCTCCAACTCTAAAACTAAACCTTCTGGATCAAAGCTGAAAAGATATTCCAAAATAAAGCTTTGTTTAAAAAAAATAAATAAAACCAAAATATCAATATATAAGAGCTATTACTTATTAACACTAAAATAATCTCCAGTACACTCAGGTGAGTATCTTGATGATCTTTGCAAACTAGAGTCCAACATTATCTGGAGATTTAAACATAGGGTTTGAATTCAAGAAAGAATTTTTCTAAACCTTACATGGTCACAAGTATCTCAGCAAACTCATTGTCCCTGGCTTTTATCAGATGCAGCATTAGCAGAGCCACAGTCACTGTCACAACTGAAACATGGAGGAAGATGAAAGCCATTTAAAGAGCACACTAAGCTAAGGCATTTTACTGAAATAAGACCAAGCAGTGTCAGAAAATGCAATTCCCAAAGGCAATCATTCTTCCAGTTGAGAACTGACTTCAAAATCCTTAGGCTCAAAAAAGTTTTGTGCATGACTTTGACCCTCCATGGAGACAGAGAAGGCAGCCCGCTAGGAAAAGCCTGATTTTTGCATACATTTTCCCTGTGCCTGTTTATGACCTAACCCTTCCCCTGGGCACACCTCATATCACAGTTGGCCAGGTGTACTGCAACCTCTGTGCACAACATGGAGATCCTAAAGTGCCAGCAAATAGCCTGGGTGAAGGTATCCAATCAGTGAAAGCATTTGGGAAAATCTGAAGACTGCAGTGTTTACCAAGGGCTCACATCTATGCCTTTCTTTCAGGTATTATTATGACTTTGACTTGGAAAATAGAAAAACCTAGAACAAAAATTAAGGAAAACTCTTCACCTTCTTCTCTGCATAGTGGCCTCCAGAGGAGATGAGGCTGAACCACTCACTGTGGCTTCAGGTGGGGACCGTTTCTTTGTCCAGTTCACAGGATTTACTCTCACACTCAGGTCTAACACCCATCAAAAGAATCACAGTGGAGAAGCACATCATTGCAGGACCATGAGATGCTGCACTCCATTCCCTACTGAGGGCTCCAGGGCAAGGTTCAAGTCCTCCTACAGAGTAGTCATACATGAGGTAGACTATTTTTCTGATGAATTTTGGTTTTTAGTCAGTACTCTTCTGAAGGAAAGGGAAGGTGCATATAAAGCCCTTGTCTGTGAAGCTTGAGCTGTGCTGTATATGTATATACAAATGCACACAGGAGAACATACATAGTAGTTGGAGAATTTAAAAAGTGATTTTCTCATTCTTTTACATGCTGTCCACTTAAATGTGAGCAGTAGTCTTAGATTCACTCCAAACACTGGTACATATCTCCCTTATGTGCCAATTTTTTTAAAAAATAAATTATGAATAGAAGAGTAAATGCTGTTCAGTAAGTATTAAAAAGAACAAATTCTTTTTTCACTTATGCAGGTGCAACTTTTTGAACAGCATAGTGCTTAAGTCAAAGTAAAAGCATGAAATGACACTTTAGCAAAGCCTTCAACTCTTTTCAGTCACGACTGAAAATTACTAATGAAAAGTAAACCCGTTTTACCACTGGGTTACAAAAAAAAAAAAAGGAGTAAAAGATTTTAAAAAATCTTCATTTACTCAAAACAGAGGAAAAATACATTTAGTTTTAAAAAGCATCACTTAAAAATTTAATCAGATGCCATTTTCAATAATATAATCAACACAGGAGCTTCCAGGCCTGGCAGTTATTTAGACAGCTGTCAATCAAAATGTCTCACAGCTACCCTACCGTGTCAGCCATCAGCTAACCCACACTTTCCCAGGGACGTCTTAGCATGGCATCTTTGTTCTGTTTTCAGATAAACAGATCCAATTTCTCAACAAACAGACTGCTACAGTCCTTTTGATAACAATGTAATAATTCAAAACAAATGATTCTAGGCTTTGATGATAGCACTTTTATGGGTCATGAAGAAATCCTCCCACCAACATCTGTTTGATTTTATCTACTTGAACTTTATCCTCCAGTTGAAGATTTATAAGCTGAAATCATCCCAGCCTATTAAAGTCAGGCTAATGTTAAAGCACTAACACAGAGAATGAAAGTGCATTTTGCAGTCATCCACCTTTAGAAATCCTGCCATGAGGAAAAGATATCAAAAGTTTTAGAGATGTATATTTAAATATGCTAGAAGTCTGCTTTCTGCACAGTGCCCTGGATGACGGAGAGATTAAGGAATCTAACTGTTGCCCTACTGTGGGCAACAGTTATTTACAGAATTATAATTTAGAAAGACAACATGAAAAATACAGATGTTGTTTACACTGAAAGACTGTTTTCTTAGCAAAAACCATTATGGGTGATGGAAATTCACTTTAGATTTGTCCCCCCCACCCCTCTTAATTTCTGCATACACTGTAAATAAAAGGCATGACAGCCAACATATTACTTATTAGAACTGCTTGTTACTTATTAAGTATATGACACAATTTAGTCAGGATGCTTTTTAATTAAAAAAAAAAAAAAAGACAAAGCAAGACTTTCCATGAAGAGCCTGATAAAACATGCCAAGAGAAAGAGTATTGCACGTTGCTACCTGAAAACAACTTTCTATTGAAAGCCAGCAAAAAAAAAATTATTTGCAATGTTGTCTCAGTTGCAGAACTTTTCCAAGAAAACAATTACTCTTCCTGTGAGTGCTGACACTTCTACAAACACTGGTAATTTAGTAGATGTTTTCTGGAACATTCTTTTGGAATAGATTTGTTCAGTGCATTCCAGATGACACATTTTTTAACCTAAAAATACAGTTCCAATTATAGCATGTAGCATAGGGCATAAATACATATTAAAACTTTAATAACAATTAGTTATTATATGCTGCAAGAGGAAAAAAATGTACTGCTATACCTCATGTTGCATCACTTGGAAAAAAAATATGAACATGTTAGTATTTGGTGTTGTGTGCCTTAAGAAGCTTAACCTTGTGTCTTTAAATATATTTATATACCCCTACGTGACTGTCAGACTCTCTTTGTATGAAGGAACTCAAACTTACTTTACACACGCTAAAACTATTTTACTACAGTAAGAAGAGATGACCCTGTAGATTAAAGGATGCCCTTATCACTGCTAATGTATACAGTACCACTGGAAATTGCACTGACTCAGTTCTAAAGAAACCACTTGGCTACTTTTCCACCAGTCTGAAGCAGCAAGATATGCACACACTGAACTGCACTCTGAGCAAAGGAAATCTGTTTAAACACTAAGTTCTTAGAAGTTCCAACACAAAGTTTACTGAGCCATAGCGAAAAGAGTAAGGTAGATGATGGAACAACATTGTAAAGGAAGTATCCCTGGGAGTATCCAAGCATACCTCAGGCCAGCATGTCCCAGGCAAAGACCATGGCTGTACTCTCAAGGTGGGAGTCCAGCCAAGCTTGCTGCAAGCGCCTTTGATTTCTCAGAAATGTCCAATCCCAGCCCCTTTCTCTTCCCCAGCGACTGAGAGGCAGCTGAACTGCCCCTGCCAGAGGAGAGACACACTGCATCCTTGCCACCCAAGGGCAAGGCTCCCTGCTACTGCTGGATAAGCAGTGGAGAGCTGATGCTCTGCCCACTCCAGGGATTTCTCCAGGCGGTTATGTCTGTGAACTGGCAGACATTCCCTTTTCTGAACAGGCAACAGTCTGAGTTTTGCACTGTTTTGGGGGGGTGGAATTTTGCAGGGGGAGGGGAGGGGGCAAGGAAGAGGCAGAAGGATTGTTCTTTTTCTAACAGGGGAACAGCTCAGACAGGCATGCTTGAAGCTCAAGTGGCAACATAAAGGGGCATAACAAGAGGGAGACTGAAAATCCTGCATACCTTCCCTTTGACTGTCTGTTGTATGACATTTACCAGATGAGTATATGTAAAGTACCCTGTAATTAAGTTCATCTGATCATAATAACTTTCAGGAAACTTCAAAAACTATGTCAAAACTCAGAAGCCAAAATAATTTGTATTTATTCTAAGTAGATGAGCATGTTGCTCAAACATAAATTACGCTTTTATTTAGCATAAATCAAGCCAAATTATTTGGTAAGGTTGTGGAACTGCACTTCAGATATGACCTGCCCTTTGCTTTACTAACTGTTTGAAGACCCTTCCCATTTCCAGCTCACTGCACATGCCCATCTTCCTGACCTGCCCCTGCCTATCTCCCAGACCTGCCCCTGCCTGTGCCTGCTCCTGCAGCACCAACCACACTCACAGCCTGAGAGAGGAAGAAATTTGAAGTTGAAAGCCCTGCAGGACATAATGACAGGTGAAAATACCAAACTCCATTTGAACTTGGGCTCTCCTCAGGCATTTCATAGCTCCTATCTCTTGCAGGAACCAAACTCTGCAAATACATACTGGCCATATCTTTGCCATATCATTTCTATACGTGATGATTGCACTGTTAACGAGACACCTACCCCTGCCCTGTAGTCAGGGTGAATGAAAAAGAAGTTTATCGGGGGGGATATATTTAGACACCAGTGTCTCCCCACAGCACTACGTCCAAAAAGAGCAAACTAAATGCTGTCCATTACTCTTGCTGGAGAGGAATAAAATTTAAAAAACCAAAACCAAAACAAAAACAAAAACAAACAAACAAAACCAAAACCAACCAACCAAACAAAAAACCCACCAAAAATTTTAAAACCAAACAAAAACCAAACCAAAACCAACCAAACAAACAAATATCTGGCAATGAATTAAATTATGCACGTGTTTCCTTCTTCTTTCTTTTTTTTTTTAAACCAGTATAATTATAAACTTCCTGCTAAATACCAAAACATTTTAAAAATCCTTGAGAATAAATGCCACAGTGGAAGATGAGCTACAGACTGCATAGTACACATCAAGCTGAATTAATCCTGTTTAGCCAACTAGTCTGAGTTAAACACTCATGGAAAAAGCAGATTTATTCATCTCCATTTTCTCCATTCATTAAACAGATTTTCTGAATAAATACTATGTCTTTCCTGAAAAACAACATAATCATAGTTTAATGCTGGAATAGGTTTGTAGCAAATCATCTGCCTAGCACCATAATTTTAGCAAATGGGAGAGTTAAAGACATGAGGGTTCAGGTGTTGCCTTAAAAGCAGTGTGTGCAGGTGTAGGATGGAGCAGCAGCACCAGCAGCTGTTCCCCAAGAGAGTGGAACACCCCTCTTCAAGAATGCTGTCTCCCCTCAGCTGACTTGTTGAGCAAATGTCTCTTTCTCTCACTTTCCTGAATCTGTAGAACAGAGACAGTGGTTTCTCTCTCAACAGGCCACCCCAAAATCTGCAGATTAATCATTCTTTATTAATGGGCAGATGTTGTTAACAGGCAGCGTGAAAGATGCATAAATGCTTTGTTTATTTTTATATTTTGTATTTGAAGAACAGCATGCTCAGGGAAGCACAGTCTGCCAATAAGCATAAAAATACATTAATATGTTCAGATTGTCATATCCAAAATCTGAAACTGAATCTATCATCGGCTGTGCTAGCAATGTATTTTCTGCCAAGTTGCCACGGGTTACAGAAATGCATGATGACAGCAATAAATAACTTTAATGACTGCTGATAATATCAGGAAAAGAGCTCTGTGATACACTGACATCATTTGGAGGTTTACTAGATATTATTAAGCATTGTATCATGCCTCAGCTTGTCAGCTAATCATAGCAAATTGCTTGTGTATACACATATTTTTATCCATCTGCATGTATATGTAAAACTAAATATTACAGGCTATTTACTACATAATTTGATCAACTTATTTTCACTTGAACCAACCTAAAATAGAAGCATGCCAGTTACGCAACTGATATGTATCTGACATATAACTGGATGTATCTGGATTCTGTACAAATAAAAGACCTTTTCCAACCAAACTGATTACTATCCTCAAAACCTCTCAAGCAGTGGTGTGAGCTAGCACTACACACTGGAGCCTATTTGTCACATTTTTTTGCCATTTTTAAATGCTTTTTTGTATTTGGCCTTCCTGGAAGTTTGTCGGTATGGCTATAACAGCAAAGAGGCCTTTCTGGGAAAACCAGAAATAGAGTGACAAGATATTTTCACAAACACCTTCAGTAAGAAGAGTTTCATAATGAAACTACCTTTGAATCAAATAAAACAGAGGTTGGATGACCTCAATATTTCTGCTTAAGCTAGAAAATGCTGATACTTTACATTCTATCTTGATATGTCTTCCTCCTACCACTCTGGGACTACTGTTATCACTAAAAGAGAAAACACTTTAAGCTACTATTGCTAACACCATATAATCCTAAAAGACAAGCATTAACAAAACAAGTTCAAGCAGTACATATTATTTTCATACATGTTTTCATTTCCTTAAGGAAGAAAATATTTCTGCTTTTTCTGCATTTTAAAAGATCCCTTAAAGAAGGGAAAAATCACTATTTGCAGAAGCAATATTCTCATATTCACAATCCATATTAAATGTATTCTTAAATGGCAAAAAATAACATGTTTAAAACCATGTTTTAAATCATGTTCACCTGTCAGAAATACAAATATGGCAAGATCCCTTTAAGAAGTGACATTTAGCAATACCTATTGACATGGAAGGACTTTGGGAAGATGACATAAAAGGCTTTCAGATGCACAACAGATCAGGCACTTACATTTGCTTCTGCAACTCACATGTCACCCTTTTCCATCCACCAGATGATTTTCACATCAACATGATTATACCAAGCTGGGTTATACATCATAAAATGCATTTCCCTGTCAAAAAGGTACCAATTGTATTTATTCTCCTCCTTAAGCAACCATTCCCTGTGGGTTACGTATCCCACAGCTTTTAGGTACAAGCAAAAGGTTCATTTCCTAGCAACTTCCAGCTCTGAAGTGACACTATGATCAAGATTTATATGTTATAGGCATAATTTTAGGAATGATTATGAACTTCATTTAATTTAAGGGACAAGATTTGTCACCCGTGAAAACTTAGAAAGAAAATATAATGTAAGTAATAACCATTCAGGATCCTAACCTGAACATCATGCTGCATTCACTTTTACTCTTTTTAACTCTTTAAGTGGCCTGAAGAAACATGTCCTAGAAACTTTGATAAAGTTGTAGAAATTGATTTTTTTTTTTGCATTGTACTGTATGCAAGTTGTTGTACTCACATAGCAAAAAATCAAATGCCCCAAAGAGGCCTAGCTTTCCAAAAAATCCCAAAGATGACATGTTTTATTATACGGTCACCAGTGATCCTAGGAAAAGTAAAAGAAAAAAATAAAAGAAAAAAATAAAAGAAAAAATCATTATGGTTGATTATGTTGTCTCAATAACAAGTATCTATTAAAAGAACCTGAATTTCCATGCTGTTTTGGATAAACCTGCCAGTACATGACAGAAGGATTTACAGCTACCAAGATTATGAGGTGGCAGGTGTCAGATCCATTTCTGCACCTCTTCTCAAGGGTCACTTAATGTGGAGAAGGAAAAGCTTGTGTGGCCTCACTTGGCACTTCTCAGACTAAGAAGCTCCAAACAAATTAAAACAAAACCAAGTTCATTAATTAGTAGCATCCCTCTTAGGAAGTCTAAATGAGCTTCTCTTAGCAGTGAGCCTTTCGTTTCCCAAAGGTTAAAATGCTTGTGGAGTCAAAAGACGCCTCCAATTCTGAAACAGAACTATAACCTCCTAAATGTCTCTGCCCTCCTTCCTTCAAAGGGCTCTGAATGTGTCTGAGCAGCAGCACAGAGAAATTGGTTAGTGTTGGCAAACAGCATGACAACTGCAACACAAATCCAAGAGGGGAAAATAAACAACCCTTCAGTCATCCCAATCATTGGAGCCATGTGGGCATTTAACATGCTGTGGGTTCCTCAGGTCTTGGAGAACATAAATTAGTTCAATAAGTGATACAATTAATGAATTTCAGCAGTCAGATATAAGCACAAGTAATGTATCCAGGAATAAATCAAGTAGTTGTTAAACAACAAAGTCCTGTTGCTTTGGGCTATCCTGAATTCCCAGGCTCTCCTTGGATCCATTCACGAAACAAAATCACCTTTCAGACAAAAAAAAAAAACCAACAAAAATCCCCCAAAAAAACCTCAAAAAACAACAACAAAAAAAAAACAAACCCCAAAAAAAAAAACAAGCAAAAATGCACCACAAAAAAAAACCTTGAAAAACCTAAAAACATATAGGGATGAAATTTCCTCGCAGACTCCTTTTATTCAATGCACCTGCTTCCCAGACGTACCTTGCCCCTCAAATGTCTCCTATTTCTAGGAGCAGAGAGGGTAATTTTCCCCGTCTGGCTTCATGCAATGTCTTCCAACTCTAGCTTCTGTTCAAGAAGGAAAGAATTTGTCCATCTAAACACCTGATCCTGAGTGTCTGCATTTTTAGGCATCATATCTCCCTTCCAAAGGCTGAATGAGGTCTCTTCCAAAATCTATTTCAGTAATTCAGGATGAGTGAATGAAGTCATCTGTGCCATACAAATTGTGCCAGGTGATTCCAGCAGGAGTGCAAAATGTTCCAAGTATTAAAGAAAAAAAGTCCATAAATTATCTGTAAATCATATAATTTTGATAACTTCTATTTACAGCTTCATTTCCTAAAGCAATTAATTTTAAGACCATTTCTCTCTGTGCATATCTGCCTTGCAGATAAATATTTGCTCTGTTTAGCAGTTGAGTGCTTGGCCCAGCTTGTAAAGGGTGAAAAAAAATTACCAAAGTAACAAAATCAGATTACTGCTATTTTAAAATCTTAATCAGTGTGAACAGGCAAATGTAGGGTAGAAACCCGTTTTGAAAAATGAATGAACTCAAGACATTGTTTTGGAAATTGATTACTCTCCTGCCAATTTTATGTCAAAGTTATAACATTTTGGGTAAGAGCCCAAAACATTAAGAGAGGGACTTATCAAATCTTGAACTTTAACAATCTGGTTTCCTTTGTTTGGAAACTTAGAACTTTGGTAAAAACAGAATTGTGAATTATCAGCATGGATTTTACACCATTTTAAGATAAGCAGATATAGTTAAAATACTCCAAGTACATTTGTGCTCAGCCTTAGGGGAATTTCCCTAAAATAACGTATTTTTCCTTTCCAGTCAGGTGGGTTAGCCAACCAAAGAACAGGCTAAAGTAAATATATAACTCAAGGAAGATGCTACTGTGACACAACATACATGTCTTTTAAATATTTAGATCAGCCCCGATTATACAGAATCTTCTACAGACTTTTACAGAAAATCCTGATCCCTGACCTTTCTGGAAACTCAGGCAACATAGAGACTTGAGAGTAATACATCTGTAAAGTGTCAAAGTGCCAAAGACCAAAATCACAAACTGACCCAAAAAAAGCGGTCTGAAGTTTTGTGTCCGATTAAATCAAAATCCCTGAGACACCCTGATTTCCTCTTTAGATTTAAAGGCAGAGAGTTACAGCTCTTTTCTGTCTCTTTTACCCCCTTGCACCCGAGGGAAGGTGTCAGCCAGTGGCTGTGCTGGGGGTGATGGTGGCACATGGAGCTTTTGAGGGGCTTTTTGAGAGCCTCCCTCTGGGGCAGGCAGCTTGTAAAGGAGGTGAAAATTGTCCATATGCTTTGCACCCCATAGGAGGAGAACTGCTCACTGCTGCTCCCTGAAAAACAGTCAGGAGGCTTTCTCGGGGCAGAGGGCAGAGGGGTTGCCTGAGGATGGTGTGCACATGAGCTTTCTACCACACTGGTACAGATTCCAGACCTAAATATAGATCCTGGCCATTGCCAGCTTAGTTCAGTAACCTGAACCCCGAGGGGCAGCTCCTGTGGCTGGCACCCTTCCTGCTGCTCATTAGCATGTGTTAAACAACTCTTCATCCAGGCCCTGCTGCTGGGACTTGCAGTCCAGCATCCTCCTGACAGCTGGTGACGCTCTCACAACACCTTCCTGCAGCCACCATGCAGGTGGTGAGCTGGAGCAGAGGTTGGCTTGTTCCCTCAGGGACATGTTTCACTCAGAAGGAATATTGCAGAGCAGTCTTCAGGCTGCTTGAACCTCAACCAGACAGAATCACAAACCACAAACCCCTCATCCACATCACCCTGGACACAGCAGTCCCACCTCCACACCTCAAAAATTGCCCTGAAATTTGCTATGGGAAATCCAAATTTTACACAAATCGCAGTGAAAACCAGATTCTCAGTGTTAGGTGAAGGACAGAAATCTGGAGAAGAATTAGAGCTGTCAAGGGTAAAATAGCACACAGTAAAAATTTCACCTTCAGGTTCTAAGGAGATATTCACAAAGCATGAGCATGCCTTGCTTATTTTGGTAATGCTTTTACTAAGTGGGGGTGAGGTGTTAGTGTCACTACATCTTCTTCCCCAACCTCCTCAGGACAGATTCAGCTCCTTGGTTTTTTAGCAAAAAGCTCATAATCTGTGATGCAGATAAAATAGTCAAGCTAGGAAGTGAACTTGGAAAAAAAAAGAACATCAGATGACTGAGGAAAATAAGTATACAAGCAAATAAAGATGTTGGAGGAAATTAAAGCATGAGAGCACAGTGAAAAGCAATCAGTTCCAGACACTGATGTCACATAAGCAGAGGCTCTCAGCAAGGACTGAAGACAGCTCTGATCTTTAGTAAGTAGACAGGCTTCAGAACAGGCCAGCCTTTGAAATGTATAATTTATATACAAGAGTCTTTGAAGACCAAGTTGAGTTCTTCCACATTCTTTGCATGCAACTCTGCACCCTTCACTTTTTGACTCTTGACATTTTGGGTGATGACAGTCTGGAGTATTAACTAGTCCTCATACAGGAGTTCTCTCAGTTCTGTTGCAAAACATCCTCCCAACATGCAGTTTCCTCAGATACTCCTAGCCATAAAGCCATCCCCCAGACACTCCCCAGCTATCCAATACCCATCTCCAAAAGCAAAGTAACAGAAGAAAAACACTGTTCTCCAAATTACCCCCAAAGCTCTCTGGAGCGATCTGATTTTTAGAGCATCACTAAAATGCTACACAAAATTGAGGTAAGGATTATAAAATTCAAATTTTCAGCACCTCGGACTTGTTTGTTCACATTGATTAACGTATGTTGCATATAAAAGTGCATCCAAATTAACATTTCATAACAATCAGTAACATAAATAAATGGATATGAGAAAGGTAGGAAAATTAATGTAGTGAATTGAATTTATATATGTATTTTATCTTTAAAAATGAAAGATACCTTTTTATTATAGTCCTTGATATCTTTGAAGAATTACTCCCCGTACTGCCTTAGGAAGGATACCAGGGAAGCATATTATTCTGCATAGATGAATTGCTTCTCTGCATATTTTCCTTAAGATTCTGGAGCTCTTGGATTATGTTTTGTATATCAGTTAGCTTCCTAGCCAGAGATTAAGGTAAATTCTGCTAAGGACTAAAAGTTGACTTAGAGCATTAAGAAGGATTAATGTTTAGCTGTGGTGAAGCTGAAGTACTAGGTTAGCATGTTTACGCAGTGCTGTAGATCACAATTAATCCAAAATTAGTATAAAAGATCAACAGCAACTGCTCTTGCATGCCAGCTTGGCTTAGTCCTAAAATCAAGACTTACTTTGGGGGCAATCTGTGTGCACAGTTGCCGTGCTTCTGCCCTAATAGGTTTAAAGCTTTCAGAGGAATCCATGCATTTCAAGTGTTTAGCTTCTTTGCCCTCTGCTTTGAGAAAATAAATGTAGAAGTCAGTATTCAAGATGCTTCTGCTTTCTATCTGTGTCACAGATCTGTCAGAATAGATTGGCGCTGACAATGAGCACAAAGCAAATATAATTTCCTGCATTATAAAGAAGAGGTTTTTAAAATATTTGCTTTCATTCATCATTAGAGATTAATAAAAATAACAGCAATTTTCTGGCAGAATATGTTCATTTTGTATAACAAAAATAGAAGTATACATGATGTCCAGAGAAATAAATATATATAGACATGGGCCTATATAGTTTTGAAAAGTATATCTCAGTTCTGTAACCATAGAGAGTGTATAGTAATATATTTACAGATGCAAATGGAAGATCATTTCAAGTGACATGTAACAACATCATTTAAGAGAGAGTTGAGGGTGTGGGTCTTCTCTGCTTCCAAGTAAGTTTAAATGGCGGTATCTAGCTCTCTCCAAAACTGACAACATCTCGGTGGTCTTCAAAATGGGAGCTGTGTTGCAACATGCAGTGTGTAACCCAGCTGAGACTGCTGCTGCAGCCCAGCATGGCTGGCCCAGCCCAGATCTGTGCCCTTACAGGTCTGCCCTCGTCAGCCTCAGGAAAGGAGGGCTGGGGAGGCCAGGGAGGCAGTCTGGAAGGAAGCCCACGGCTCCAGCATACAGGCTGAAGATCTTTTGAGATCACTTGGAAGAGAGCAGCATGCGCTGTCAGGGGCTTTAAGGCAGTATGCATGAGGACACTGCTCTGTAGGTAACCATCATCAGACAGGGTGGTCCTATTGTTATGGAGCCAGTATGTCCAGCAGCAGAGGATTAATTGCCTTTAAAGCAGAAAGCAGGTGCCAAATGAAGAGATTTTTCTGACCTGCAGCATGTGACATTAAAGAGGTGAAAGTAAAAAACAAGCCCATTGTGTAGGACAGAAGCCCCACTCTATCAGTCAGACTATAAAGTGCCTTGAGTCTTTTGGGGAAAGATCCACTGTGGATGTCTGGGGTCTTT
>VRYO01002778.1:2007964-2032036 GCA_009812075.1 Sialia sialis | reverse complement strand
CTCTCATCCAGAAATACATGTTTTTTACTTACAGTGTTGTATTACTTTAGTACAATCAGTACTAATAATTCCAAAACTCATGGCTGAATCTGGTTACTAATTCATGATCTTTAAATCTTTTCTTTCTATACTAATGAAAAACCAGAAGCAGGCATTCTGAGCATCACTTTCATAACACTGAAATGCATTGAAACCAAGAGAACAGAGCAGTGTTATATCAGGAAACACATACCATACACATCCCAACAGCACAGTGAATGCTGATGCCAAACCAAATGAGTCAAGAAATTTCAATTGAGTTTCCCTGTGCATTTCACAGCTGCAACAAGCATTCATTATAGGGCATGCCCAGCAGTGAGGACTATTTGCAGAGCTGTTTGCTAAGTGATTTTTCAGTTACTGGGTACTAAACTTACAAGACAATTCATTGCTTCCAGTGGCAACAGAATACTGAGAGATGGTAACATCTGTGCCTGTATCTAGCTAACCACATGCAAGCTGTGATGGTGATGACATTTGTGAAACTTGATTAAACTTTTCTTTAATCCCTTTCTTTATTTTAGAAACACACGCGCGAACAATTTCATATCCAAGTCCTAAAGGAAACTAAGCTATATGGCTTCATGCAAGAAATTTGAAAATTCCCTTTCTGAGGTGTTTCTCCAAGAGACACACAGGGCTTCCTGTTTATGGAACTGTTCTTGCCCACAAGCTGTGTATTAAAAAAGAAAGAAAGAAAGAAAAAAGTGAGGTGTAAACATAACCCAGGCAAATTCACTAAAAATTCAGATCAGCTCACTAAGGGCTTGTGTTGGGTTCTTCTCTTTGATTCTTGCAGGGTTTTCTTTACTAAAACACCCATCATCTACACAGAGGAGATTTTGACCCACCACACTAAATCAGGCCTCTTCAAATTTTCCTTTGCAGAATTGTGAAGAGGCTCTGGATATGATTTTCATATGATGACCTCATTATTCTGTGCTACCTTCAGCCTCAAACTAACAGGAGAAATGGCCCAAATACACTTGTGCAACTAACACAGGTTAAGCAAAAAACCTTAAGAGTTCCTTCTTTTAACCAGGAAAGCTCAGCTCAGACACATACTAGTTTTCAAAGAGCTCTCACTTTACCCAATTTTACAGCTGGACAAATGACACAAGCAAAGGTCAGGACGTGTGTAAGGTCACACAGAGATAGGAGTTTGGAGTACCTGGCTTGTCCCTGGATCACAAACCCGTATGCAATGAGCAACACTGCCTGCTTATGGCACCCTCAGTTTCAGTAGCTACAGGTTTCCTGAGCAAAGGTAGATTATATCAATCAGCCTGCAAAGCCTTGTAAAGCTCTGACAAACATAGGCCACAGGCAAAATAAATCTGGTGTACAAGTTATTTTTCAGGAACCAATGCCATCTTTGTCAAAGGTGCTTTCCTAGACAAAATGAGGCAGATATGCACATATTTATAAACTCTGTTGTGTATGGTCCTAATGCCTCCAAGCAATAAACTCAGTTTTTTTGATTTTGCTGATTAAGTAAAAAAATCCTGCTGAAGATGAAGTGGACCCATCTAGATATTAACTAGCTTTCATCTTTGAAGAGCACATTTTTCTTCATAATAAAAGACAACCCTCATCTGAAAATATGAAGTCTTCATTTCAAACATTTTTCACTTGTTTTTTTACCCTGTAGCAGAGCTACACATCCTGATTAAAAAGAACTACCGTTTTGTGGTTAAAAAGTAAACATGCTTTTGTACAGATCAAAGCCATAGTGGCAGAACACACTGTGGAACATCTCAGCTTAGAAAGAAAGGGTTACTAACTCTTGCTTTCAAGTATGAATGATTGATATGCAAATATGGTTGATGGTAATGCTCATGAATATCTGCTTTTCTGGCAGCCCAGAGCTCCTGCATGCCTTACTCTCAAAGATCAGGGCTGTGTGAGGAGGCTTTGGGGGCACATGTGCACATTCAGAGACCCAGTTTGCTGTGGAAGCCTTCCAGAAAGCCAATAGCTGCTTGCACCATAAAACTGAACATATATTTTAAACTTCTCAGAATCAACAGAATTAAATAGTATATCAAATGCCTCTGGCCCTATGTGGCAAGGGTACTGCCAAACCCCAACTATTCAGGATAAATCATAAGTGGGAACTTCAGATCATGAAAGAGACCTTTAAGGAAATCACAACGTAGGAGCATAACTTGGCCTCCTGTAGAGTAAGTTTTGAAGGCTCAGTTTTGAAAAGATTCATTAACTCACATTTTAACTGGGTTTTTTGCTGAAATACTAAGCTCTGGCCTATTTTGCACAATGCAAGCTGTGACTCAACCCCTGCTACTTGCCTCCAAGAGTTGGGCTTTTTCTGAAAAAGAAAACACTTTAAAAAAAAAAAAAAAAAAAAAAACAAAAAAAAAAAAACACAAAAAAACACAAATGAAAAACAAAAAAACCCAAAATAACACTAAAATCAGTGAAGCCACTTAAATTTTCAATAAAACAGTGAACGAGCAGCAGAAAGGCACTGCAGAACATAGAACTCTGCTGAAGCCTGCAATCAAATTTTTCCAGCTAGTCAAAACAGGTTAAGAGATTCCACTTCTCCCAACCAGAAAGCACACAAACTCTAATTTCTAAAGTATTTACCTCCTCCAGTAAGTGCTCTGCAACACAGCAGAGCAAACCCAACAGTTTCCCACTAGGAAACTGTGTGCCACAGCTTTTCTGCATACACACTCACAGCCATAACTCATCACTAGCATTTCTGTGCACATAAATTCAGACAAAATAGAGGAGTGGGGGGAAAAAATGGAAATCAAAAGCCACAAAACCTTAAAAATTGTTACAGTACCTTCAAGCCCCAAGGCAGCACTCACAGTGGAGGCTTCCCTGAAGCAGAGAGCTCAGCACCCTGCTCTCCATGGGAGCATCTATGTACCTGGACCCAATACCCACATTTAAAGAGACAGAGGAATGAAAGTAAAACCCATCAGCTTTTATGCAAGTTGTTGTACAAGAAACCACTTTCTTTTTATTTTTAATGAACTGTTGTTAAAGAGAATCCACCGATAAAGTGGATTATGCACTTGGGCACCTTGGTTTCTCCTTAACCAATTGAAAGACAACAAAAATGTAGCAAATTACAATTATATATCACAAGTCCTAATGACTCGAACATGTGTTTGGAGCAAATGTAAATATTCCACTCTCTCAATGAGCAAAGCTCTTAAGTGTAGGCTTAATTTTATCTCTCCTCAATAAATCATTTTTAGGCAAGTACCTAAATATTGTACTCACATTGTACTCCCATAAATACTAATACATACATACTTAAACACATGCTTAAAATTAAACATGCACTTATGTGTTGTGCTGAACTTGTCCAGGGGACACTATGATTGTGTGAGTGGTAAAATCTCTCACACACATTGCTTACAGGACCCTGTACATGCTCTGTGCCATTCATAGGATGTGACAACACCAGAGGATCTGAGCCATTAGGAATGGGCAGATCTGTGGTAGTAGGAGATTATATCTTCTACTTTTTCTACTGCAACGAAGCCACATGCAGACAGATGCCATACAAGGTCAAATTGGTATTTCTGCAGCCATGCTTAGCTGAGGCTAATGCACGTACAGGTAAGCAGCACTGAAAAGCTCACTGATGGTGATCAGCCTCAGCTGATAAATTACCTGATGCTCCTCTAATTTAGGCCATGGAGAGTGACTTGTGGAAGCTGGAGCTTGCACACAACTCCCTTTTCCTACCCCTGCCACTGCTTGACCCCTGCCCTCACCAGGAGAGAGCCCACCAGGGACCAGGAAATGAGGCTGCCCTGTGGTTCCAGTGGTCTCTGTCAAAGGAGGCCAGAGGCTCCCCTGAGCTGACATTGCTGGTTCCAGTACAGAGGACAGGTGTCCTTGCATCTCATTGTCCTACTCTCTATCTTAACTGGCAATGAATTAAATTTTCCCATGTCAAGCTTGTTTTACTCATGATGGTAGTTAAGTGAGCTTCCTGTTCTGATCTAACCCATGAGATTTTCCATCCTTTTTTCTACATGATGCCACTGAGAACAAGACATAGAGCAGCTGGGTGGGCATCTGGCAGACAGCCAAGAGCAAGCTACCACTGAGCTTGAGATCCCAAAATGTCAAGCTGGTCTGCTTTGGTTCAAATCATTTTTTCTGCAAGTGAGATGAAAGGAGTGGTTCATACATACCTAAATATACAGAGACATAACCTATATAATGAGCATATTGCATTAATGTCAAAGACCATAATAAAATTACTTCATTTCTATTAATTTTTAAATATCCCAGAACAATATAATGAATTTTATGAAAGAAAATAATATTTCCTTTATTTACAAAGTAGATATCATCAAAGAACAAGGCCAAATTGGGAACTAAAATGTCATGGATTTTAAAAAAGCACAGCAAATGTACTACTTATAAATTAACTTCACATGCCTTCCCCCAAAAGATTATTTTTAGGTTAATTTTAGAAGCTGCCCATTTCACAAAAAGGCATGGCTATAACCAAACTGTACTATGCCATACTCAAAGGTGTAACTGCCACTGTGAAACATATGCACATCCAGCCTAGATCTCCTGGAATGCATCTGTGTTAACATACAGATGAATGGGATTATGAGGTTACTGAGATTAGGTGCTTTTGCAGAAGACCAATTTGGCAGCCCTAATTACAGGAATAGGGATCCTAAATCAACAGATCTAGTATTTTGAGTGAGTCAAACTACTATGGACACATAATACAAGCAGTTCCATGACTGTGGGTCCCAGTGCCCAGTTCAGCCCCACAGATGTGGTCAGCAGTAAAAATATCCTAGAAAATACCCATTTACAGTTAGAATCCTCTGCATCACTTGCTGATTTTAACAGACTGTCAGAGAGAGTCAGAGCAGAAATAAGAGATATCAAGGCATTCTCCTGAACTCTGCAGCACAAACCTCATGTACTCCTGGAATGGCTGCTGGGCTGCCTAAACACAGACAGCTGCTACTTAATAGGTTTACCTTATATTTGCATGATTGTTTCATATTTAAGATTCAGCAATTGTAAATTTGCACATCAGGTTCCGTGTTTCTAAGTATACATATTTACAAGCACACCATAATAAGATTTGAAACTCAGTCTTCAAAGATCCTTGAAAATTTTGCACTGAAATATAAATGGGCAGTTTGAATTTCTCTGAACAACCTCTCATTAGCAGATAAATTAAACACAGTTATACCATTTTAAGTGGCTGATTTAATTACAATGTAACATTCTTCATAAAGTCCACTCTTTTCTGAGCACAACCTAAGTAAAATATTTTAGGATAATGAATACAAATTTTAATATCAATCTCTCAAGAAAGACATAAGGCTTTTGTTTTTTATAAAACTAAACCAAGAATATCAATAACTCCATCTACTTAGAATTCTTTTCTCAGGAAAAAAGAAAAAACAAAAACAAAAATCAAAAAAAATAGCCACCACAGGGTTGTTTTTAAATGCCCCAAGAGTTGTATAGGCCCAGATTTCCATGACAATACTGATAAAATACATCTTTGGCAAGAGATCAGAACACCAGACAGAACAGAGGCCAAATCAGGGCACAGACACTTTGAGCAACCAAGCACCTCAGTGGCCTTGAGAACCCTGTGGGAATCACTGGTGGGAAACATACCCAATGGCCCCCCAAGAAACAGATGTAGTCAGAGCTGGGAGCTTCTTGAGTCAAGGTCACCCAGATTCAAGGGGCAAGACACAATCAATACTCTCAGGAAGCAGTGACTCCTGGCCATGACTGGCTTCTGATGGATGAACTTCAGCATCCAACTCGGGGAAAAAAGGAATACAGCATAGCAGCAGCCTCATTTACACAATAATTATTGTATCACAGATTTTCTAGTTACTAGGAAAAAAAGCAAATTAAATGAAAACAGAGGAAAACTGAGCAGTACATCTGTTCCAAGGCAGATTCTTGCCTCCCAGGGAGAAGGCCAAATTAAGAGGTTAATAACAGAATTACTATGCCTCTCCAGTGGGTAGGTTTTTAGAACAGAGGGGAGGCTTTGAGATTTTAGCTCAGCTGCTCACACAGAGCTGGAAGCCACAGCCAGCTGACTGAGAGCAGGAAGAGGTGGGCACTGAATGCTCTTCTATGTGGGGGACCTCAGACAAAGAAATGCTGAAGGGCCCTCAGTGCTAAAAGATAAACAGGATGACAGCCACAGGCTGCCCAGCCCAGCTACATAAATTCCAACCTTTCTGTCCCATGTGCATCCTTGCCTCAGGTCCTGACACCACAGCATAATGAGTATCTAAATGGAAGTTCTTTAAAAATCCTGCTACCCCCAGCTTTCCTGGAGTAGTTTCTTTCCAGTTCCAGTTTTGGCCAATGTCTCTTACATATGAGGATTCTCAAAACCACTTCATGAGACAGAGCAATAGAGACTGTATTTGGCAAATCAGCTCCTGTCTATGCTGATCCAAAAGATATTTGTCTCCGATGACCAGTAAAAATCAGTCTGTCTCTATTCAAAAATCATACCTCTGAATCGCCTTTGCAGCATAAGTGTTACTGGTTGAATCCATGGGGTCCAAGGCACCAGCCTGGCCTTGAGAGCAAGCCAAACAAAAGACCTGGCACTTCTCAAAACAACAGTTCTTCCAGTCTAAAAAGTGCTTCTGCATATTTTTTTGAGCACTCAGTTTGTCTCGCTGTATTTCCTGCTGAATAACCTGTGATTTCGCCAGCAATTTTAAATGTGCAAAACACTTGGCTTTCCTATTGACATAACTCACAGACTGAGTAATGCAGAGGGAAACAGCTTCAGTCCACAAGTTGTTTGGCGACTGAAACTTGCATTGATTTTTGACACATGCAGTTTTCCTAATGCAAGCAGAGATTCAGACTGATGTTGTACAATCAATCTTTTATCAAACATTTACCTCAGTACATTGGCATTTTTATTTTAGCTTCCAAAATGCAAATTTTCTGAAGATCTTCACCATATTAGTGACCATTTAACTATGTTTACCAGTGAAAGTCTTCCAAGATGAGGGCAGCCAACAATCTTGAATTAGGACTGTTGAAATGAGATCATACCAGACATTAATTTACTGCATACGGCTGCTCTGCAAAGTTTGCCGTGAAGCATTTTTGGGGATTTCAGTGCCAAATCATCTCTATAAAATTCTATTGCTGTATAATGTGTATGCTTTCTCATATATTTGCTAAATTGTATTAATAGCTCTAAGAAGAGATTCTGCCTACAGCTGGTTTGTCCCTGGGTTTTGAGATTTGTCCTTGTTCATCTAGTGAAAAGAGGAGATGCAATGAGGAAAAATGTCAGAGAAGGCTGACAGAGAATAGTCAGCATCAGTAATGTTACACTGGAGTAAAGCTGCAATAAATCAGGGGTGCCCTAGGGTAGCTTGAAGTCTTCTAAAATGAATCACTGGTATCTTGTCTTGTACCACAAATTGGGAACATGAAGAGAAAAAATTCCACTAAAGTCTGAAGTCTACAGCAGTGTATAAAAGTATTCATTCCAGAGAAGTGATTTTGTAAAGCAGTCAATAAGAAGATATGTTTTGACATTTTGACACAGATGATGACTGTACTAGTACTCAGTAAGCTAATGAAACAGAAAAAAATTAAAAATGCAAAGCTTATGTCAGATGACAAATAGAGTTGCATGTGTGAGGAGAGGCACAAGATGACCTGAGTGCTTCTTTGGCCATGAAGTGCTTAAACCAGAAGTCATCAAGAGTGACAAAATAAATACCTGGTTCAGAATTGGGAGTCTGAATTTTTTGGGCTTCTTGATCAGAAAAGAAATGTCCAATCCAAGAAGTCAATACGTCATGAATGTTCAGATCACCAGGAGAGATTCACTGTGCTAGTCTTTCTTTCTCTCTTCCAAGAAAAGGATGCTTAACCCTAAACCACAGACAGACATTGATAGGAATTGTATATAAGCCTGTGTGAAGTCCATTTTTTTAACATGTGAGACTAGACTGTGTGCATTGGTATAAAAAAAATAAAGACAAGACTTCCTGCTCTTACTCTTCTGTCTCATAGCTACACTTCATGGAAGTTTTTCTAAACTTATATCTGAAAAAATACTCAATATATAAAGTTCTGTAAAAAAAACGGTTTTCATTCTTAAAATGTTCTACTCGAAAAGAATAAAAATACAATTTTAATCCACATATATTGTATTAAATTAATTGTTTGGGTAAATAGAGATGTGGAAAATTTACAGCAGTAGAACTAATTATTCTGACTGTCATGGGGCTGGGTTTAGTGTAAGATTAGATTATTATCTACTTGAGAAATTCTTATAGAAAAGAACCTGAAATTGTCTATGCAATAAGAAAACCTTGCAATATCATTGTGTGTTTAATTCAGGAAGATTTTTCTCAACAGAATTTCAATTATCTTATACTATTCTCAGAGCAGATTGTCACATGTGCATCCTGCTCATCTGTCAAGGCATTTGTACAAAACCATGTTTTTAAAGTAAAATTTTTCAGACAGTAGAATTGAAAAATTGGTTTCAGTCTTTAGCAAATAGTGCATTAAAATTCCTTCAATTATGTTCTTATCAGCTTAAAAAGAACCAAAGGAAACTGATATGAAAACAAGGAGACATTGTGTTATGAATGAAGGCTGGTAAATTGACTCCTTTTCAGAAAAAGCTGAAAAACGTTGCTCTAAGTTGTGGCAAGCAGCACAACAGAACCTGCTCTAATCATATACAGATGATGGGAATTTGTCTAATGTTTTATGGTGAATCGTTGATGAGGCCTGCAGAAGGAAAATTTGTAGAAATAAAATCACCTTGACAGTAAAGCACTAGGGTCAAAAAGCAAAGTAAAGTCAGTGTTCTTAGCTTTAATAAAAACAGTATGATCTGTCATCAACATAGCATTTTTACACTCTTGGACAATGCACTCTGGGAGCTCCTGCTGGGTTTCATTTGATTTCCTTGAAAACCAACAAAGGACAGCTTATGGCTGGTAATTCATTATGACAGCAGAGAAGTTATAAAAATACACTTTTAGATCCCTGTAAACAAGCAGCCCACACTCCAGTTTTCCACATAGAAACTATTAGCCAGCCAAGGTAAAATATACCTATAAACTGCAAAGTAGATCTGTTAGCCTGGAGGTTTGAGCTGGTTTTTTTTAAGGGGAGGTTTGTGATTTGGTTTTTTTTTAACTATGAACCTGAAGATACAGACTTTTAAAATGTATTATTGTAGTTTCTTGAAATTAATCTGCTTTCTCTGCTCCAATGGTATTCAAGGCACATTTGGGGGAAGGAGCTTGACAAAGTGCAAAGAGGTATTGTTAAATACTTGATGGGATTGTACATACATTGCATCACTATCTAAATACTGACTGGGCAAGATCACAAGGCAAAACAAACAGCAGGGTAATTGAAAACATCTATGAACTAGATGATCACAGAGGTGGAGTGATACGCAAAAGGCTATACAATTCACTCCTCATTGCCAGATTTTACACTAATGTTTGGGCTGTAAGAATGAAAAACAGGTAGGAAAAGATGAGAAGAAAAAGAAAAAGAAAAAGAAAAAGAAAAAGAAAAAGAAAAAGAAAAAGAAAAAGAAAAAGAAAAAGAAAAAGAAAAAGAAAAAGAAAAATTGAATTTTAAGCTTCATGGGCAAAAGGGGTATTTCAGAGGAACAAACCGTCACTTCCAACATCCACTCTGGGAAATCTGGACAAAACCAGCCTTAAAATATGTAACTTTACTTAAACGTTTATATTTTTAAAGCTACAATCACTGACAAAGTTTTGAAAAGATGGCATACGAAGTTCTCTTTAAGCAGAGTTTTTTGCCAAAAAGAAAGACAAGTACCTGGATGGATTCACGTGAGCACACTGTCTCCAGTTCAGCACTGACACATAAATCATATATGTATAATCATAATCATGTACGTGTATAAACAGATAGAGGGAGAGAGTGGCATAAAGTATATTGAAGCCCAGCCTGTGGCTAGCTGATCTCCACCAGCAGGAATCCTTATGGCAGACACAGCACACTGACCAAGTTCAACGTGACAGGTATGTCTGGCTTAGTTGGTGGTTGGGACACAAAGCAATAGAGAGCACCATTTAGCTGGAAAGGCATACACCCCTGTTGTTTAATTCGCGGGCTATAACCCATGTTGCTACCTCAGTGAAGTGTAAGCAAGCCCAGATTTAGGGAGGAAAAAAAAAGAGGAGGGAAAAGAAACCCTGAAACAACCCCACTCCCCCAAAAAAGCTTCAGGAGACAACTACATCACCAGAGAGTGAGGTCTTTTATAGGAGAGCTGCTGTACTTGGGTACCTGCTTTCAGACTGCAGTGTAACACAAGCAGTACAGCTGGCTCAGCATATGCATGCACACATATATACAGAGATTTTAAAATTACCAGCTTTCACAGACAATTAGAGATTCCATCTGCTTAAATTTTTGTATTTCATTTTTGTATCCACACCTGATTGATTTGTTCTCTGGAATCAGGTGATTTCTAAAGGCTGCTCTGATCAGCTGTCCAAAAGCACTCACATGTTGGGCACTACTGGAATGCTGTATGACCAATATGACTCTCAATGCTGTAATAAACTTTCCTTTATTTAGCTTTACACTTTTCTCTAAATTCGAGAAGAATCATTGCTACATTTCCACAGAGGAAGGAAGGGGCTCTGACCAGCCATCCATGGTGCAAGGAGTCACTCTGCACACTGCTGTCAGCAACTCTGCCTCCACTTGACTGAAATTTGAGGGAAAGCTGGTGTTATACTTCCAGTTTGGATAGAGCCTGCTTGTGTCAGAGCACACTGAGCAACCCTGTGCAGCTGAAAACTGGATTTGTTTCACTCAAGCATAGCCTGCATTAATGACTTTGTTGTGAAAGTGCATGCCTGGCTAGGTGCAGACACTTGGGCAGTTTAAGGTTGCCCAGTTGCCCACCAAGTTTCCATGGAGGTCTGTAAGCATGCAGGGTGCAGCAGCCGCTCTGCAGAGACTGCAGAGACATGGTGCTTGATTCAAGAGCTCAGATTCCAGCTCTCACTTTAGATACTGCTGGGCTTTTCTCCTGAGATATTTCAGTTCCTGCATCACTTGGGTTCTGCAATGCTGACCAGAACAGTATCTAAATGCACCTAAATATCCACTATGGAGCAAAGAGATGAAACAATTTCCTGAGTCCCAGATGGCATTTTCTAGTTCTTTCCTTCACAAAAACCCACATGCAGCCCTATGTATTGATATGAGTCTTACAAAAATTTTTGAAATTCATTCTCTATAATTAAATGGTAAAAGCTGAATATAATACAGACATTAAAGAGAAGATTTAGCTTCTCTGGAAAAAAATAAAAGTTAACCTCCTCAAGGAGACTTAGGGTTAGTAGTGAAAAAGGTGCAAAACTAATTGACATTATTATACAAATTACGGTAATTTCACGCCTATAAGGAACCCCTTTTTAAATAAAGTTTCAATCCAAAGCCAGAAGTGCGCCTTATTACCCAGTATGCCTTGTATATGGACAGAAATCAGAAAGTTGCCAATCCAGAAGTGCAAGCCAGCAGCAGCCCTGAGCTGAGCCGAGCCCGCACGGCCCCAGGTGGGGCCAGAGCCACCCCCCACAGCAGCCGCAGGCGGGGCCAGGGGCGGGGCCGCAGGAGCCAGGGGGCCCGGCAGGGGCCCAGGTGCAGGGACACCCCAGCCCGGGTGCCAGTGGGGCCGGGGGTGGGAGGGAGTGCCGAGGCCCGCAGCAAGGGGAGGGGGCCTGGGGCTGCATTTAAAGACTACATCAATATGTGTAAACTGTTTGCAAATTGAGCACCTGATAATATTCTGTTACTAATTCACTACTTTGTTGCGAACAGATCCCCATTGAAGGAGAAAAAAAAGTGCACCTTATAGGCTGGTGCGTCTTATATATGGACAAATTCCATGGACTTCCTGGCTAATGTAAGTGAGCCTTATAACCTGGTGGGCCTTATAAGTGTCAAATTACTGTATACTTGTCCCCAAGAAAGGCATTCTTCCTCATTGAGTTCCCATCATTTACATGGGAACTTCCATTCTGCACTCATGCACTTGGAGAAGTAAAATTAATGCTATTTTTTTCCCCAAAATGTACTGAAGGCAGACAAGTGTGACTTCCATTAGGAGCATCTTGTGTAGCAGTCTGGTTTCATCCACCTGTGTCTTGTTCTGGCTCTTTGCTGTGTTCTTCTGAATACAGAGAAAAGTTCTTTTACCCTGACATAAACTTCTGTCTAAAACTTCAGTTTCCTCTCTAGTTTCTAGAAACTTAATTTGCAAGTGCACATGTTCTTATTCTAAACAGGAAGCATCATAGCTTGCAAAAATAGCAACAAGCAATCAAGACAAAATCATTATATTGGACTGCAACACAGGATGTGAACAAAAGTATGTATTCTATCACTGTCTGTTGAAACCAGGTGGGGCAGTGATCTTTATCTTTTCCACAACCCATCTTCCCTCTGGGGCGATATCTTCTGTTAATGAGCCATTGAGCCCCACTGCATGACTGATAAAATTACATCATTGCATTGGGAGATGCCCCACGCAGGGGGAGGAGCCAAGCCTTCCTACCTGGATATAATCTGAGATTTGGAATGCCACAGTCAGTCTCCTTCCACTGTATTCCCAGAGGAAAACCAGACCCTTCTGCATCATTACTGGGCCTTCAGAGGAAAACTGCACCCTTCTACAGGACCACTGCTTCATCTGAGCCACATCTGTCACTCCAGGAGGACTGCATCCACCATTTAATCGGATTGCTACCAACATCCTGACTGACGGGGTGTCAGGTTGTATTCTGACTCTGTCAGTATTTTGTTTTTTGTATTATTGTATTTTTTATTTTAATTTTCCTTGTAAAGAACTTTATTCCTCTTCCTATATCTTTGCCTGAGAGCCCCTTAATTTCAAAATTATGGTATTTCAGAAGGAGGGTGTTTACATCTGCCATTTCAAGGGAGTCTCCTCCCTTCCTTAGGAGACATCTGTCCTTCAAACCAAAACAATCATATATTTTCTGGCATAATATCTATCTCCCTAGCTATCCATTCAATCCTTTTCTTCCCAACCAACAAGAAAAACACATATCATTAGTTGAATACCCAGAGGGCAAGAGACAAAGACAAATTTCAAATGCAAGTTGTATCAGCCCCATCGCCTGCAATTTCACATTTTGTTGTCCTATCACAGGCATATGTTTAGCACAAATTTGCATCAAACTTAAAAACAACTGTATGAAAGACAGAGTTTATATTATTTTTCCTCCTCTTAAGCCTCATAATCCATGAAAGACTGGGAAGTCCCTTTATTGGGACTTCTGCCTCCATAACAACAGCAGAATGGGCCCTTGTGGAGCAGTGAAACAACAGTTCAGCTCATTTCAGATCTGTGCTATTTTACTGACCTGGCAAAAATTTCATGTGCAAGCATAACAGCCCAGAGAACTACAATAACACTTAGCAATATCCCAGCCCAATGGAAATCCATGGGAGCCTTGCCACCAACTTAACCAGAACCAGAATCTCACTCACTACTTATATGTGAAGGAGCAAAAGATGAGGGGAAACAATTTAAATCATGTCCCAAATAGGAATTATTGCCTTTTTTTCAGTCCTCCTGGAAGGAAAAATGATTATGCTTTTTAGCTGTCAGAAAAAAAATCCAGGGTAATTCATAAGGTATTACATTAACACATATAGAATAAAATGAAAACCAGCTTCAGACTACAACCTTTTGCTCCAACAAAAGCTGAAGCAAGTGTATTGCAGGCCAAATTAATACACATTCTACTAGGCAAATAAATTCAAAACAGGGAGACAGATTCTCCTCACTCTCTGGAGCTCAAAGAAGACATCAATTCTGAATAGGACTCAGACCACAAATTAAAAACACCAACATTCAACACTGATGTTTTTAAATCTTGAAGAAAAAAATCAAATACGCCAAAACAAAATCCATGTTATTCCAGTAATAGGAATAGGGAAGCGGGATTTTTTAAATGTACCTTGTACCACTGCAATATCGTCTGCAGTTTTGGAATTAAGTCCAGGATTTTATTTTTAGCTCCCTGGATCTTGATGTTGTATTATCATCAGGCAGCAAGGGCAAGGCTAGAAATCCAACTTGCCTAAGTATAATTGTATACATACAGTTTAAAAAAGAGGTCTTTAATTGAGAAACATGATCTGGTAAATGGAGTGGAAGTTACAGTAAATAATGGAGATACTGTCTATAAAAAAATCCAGTCAAATGCCATGACTATTAAAATTAAATCCCTACTACCCTAAGAGTAAAATAAATTTGGCCTATGCAAAACTGTAATGAGGGAGATTCTGAATTCTTAACTGAACAAATGATGCAGAAAGGATCAATTTTGTAAGCTCAGTATACTGTATAATACCATACAAAAGAGGAACTATATTTACTATAGCAGAGACAGTCTGCTACAGCTCTTCTAAAGCAGATATTTAAAGTTTACTTTCACATGGGTTTTCACTTTTTGACCTGCTCTTGACCCGGGTAATACTTGCAGACCAGTGAGTTTAAGAAGGCCTGGGATCTATTAAAAGAGTAGTAGCTTGACTTTTACTGACTAGCACGCTGATGCTTTAAAGTAAATGTTATGGTTTGTCACAGGAACCAATTTGGTTACCGTTTGTTCTTCCTGCCCCTGCCTGCTGATATTTTTTCAAGTGTTTTTCATTCTTTAAATTCTATAAAGAAATCTGCATGCTGTTATTTTAAACTTCTGTATCTTTCTTTTGAGTTGTACATATTTGAATAGTGGGCAGTATACCCAGAGTTTAACCCCGGTGCCATTTGGTAGGACTTGAACTCCACATGCACTACCATTATGCTCTTCTTTTCTGGCTACTCAGTTATAATGGTGGAAGATCCCATTTACCTGATTTTTAAAGGCATAGATTACTATAATTCTTCTCTCCCAAAGTAATCATAAGCAATGCAGTACATTTTGTATTTAAGTATTTTATACTAGCTTCATCACCTGTTTATATTTGCACTTTAGTAATTACTGTTTTTTTTGTTAACATCACTGGTTCCTGTGATATCTTTTCAGCTTTATGCAATGTGTAGGATTTTGTTGAATATGTCAAAACATTGAGAAACTTCAACAAGTTTGGCTGAACACCCTGACCTATCCCCTAATTTTACAAGGGACAATTTTGTAATTCCTATGTTCAATTTATTTTTTGCAGTATGAAAAAAAAAGTGTAAAATTTCTTCCCTCCACCCCTTAAATAACAAAACCATAGGATCTCAAGTCCATGGGGAAAGGCCACAGCTGAGTCCCTAGCTAGAGAAGTCCTGCATTTTTATGGAAGAAGAGGTACATATGAAAACAGGACTGAATCAGCCCTCAGCAGACTTTAGCAGATACTTGAGATTTACACAGCAGAGGCTGAAGCACAATTTGGATTGAGCTTTATCCTTTTCTGTAAAGCATTAGATTCAAAAGGGCAGTAGTTGAGTAAATCCTCTAACTTGTATTTTTTTTCAATATCACATTTTTATCTGCCTCAAAACAAAGGGCTTGTGTACCAGCAATGACTTATGTCCCAAAATGATACCAACTGTATAAGTTTATGTTCACAAAACTAATCGCTCCTGCTCTCCCAGGTCAGTGCAGAAGGGGATGGAACACAGCAGAGAAGCTGCCTCTCTTCCTCTGGCAGGTTTATTGGCTTGATTCTTCCATGAATTATGTCTGATATTATATAAAGGGGATTTTCTGTGGACTCTCCTCCAATATTGTGAAGTCTGTCAAACAAAAGGAATCTCTAGGTTTTTGAAGTTGCCTGTATTGCACCTGTAAATTGCAAGAAATCCAAACTTGAGAGGGTTTGTTTGAGGCAGAGCTGTTGACTGACTAGAGAGCTTTAAAAATTCAGTTAAGAAAGCATTAGCTCTGGACAGGATTGATGAATGTATTAAATAACAGCCTGCAAAACCTTCAGAAATAAGATGAGGTGCAAACAAACATGCAGAAATTAAGCTGCTAAGTAAAAAGATGCAAATGTTTCTTATTTCTCCTAATTGTTTCTTCCTCATGCAAGCTCTAAAACTGTCATGGTTACACCTAGAATTTTTAAGATCTTGTCTTCACTTCTAATAATCTTTCTAGAATCAAAGATGACTCCTTTGCCTCTTTTGTCAATTTGTGGTTCACTGATTAGATCTACAGAAAATGACAAAAGTACATTTCAAATTCCTAAAACTATATTTTGACAGAAAATGCTTTTGGAGATGTTACCATTAAAACATTTGAGTAGCAACTCTTAAAAGTTAAATTAAATCAAAGGGAACATTTTGGTAAATAATTTCAGAAGAATTTTCCTGCATCAATTGCCTCATCTTTATTAACAGTAAGCACCCTACCTTCACATAGGAGCATGCAAAATTGTACTTTAAAAGTGCTACAGGGTACTGCCATATTAACTTTACTGTGCAGTGAAACATTTACTGAATCTGAGACAGGCTAAGCAGCATTCCACTGTATAAATCACTTAGCCTTGGTTTTGTTCAAACAGTGTTATTAATGGGAATGTAACTGAAGTAGATACTGTGATACTTCAAAGAAATCCCACCCATCCCATTCGGTGTTTTTCTGGGATGTAAGATAACGTCATTGCCTTTGGTGTCCTTTTTAAGTTTGACTAAGGAGTAAAACTAGGCTACATTTGTGTAAAGGATTTCCTATTGCATTGAATGAGACAGTTTACTTGCATGAGCAAAATTTCAGTGACTTCAGACAACGCTAAAGTTCATTAGATTTGGCTGGCTACTAAAAGAAAAGCAAAACAAGGAAAAAGAAAAAAATTCACACCCCTTCAATGCTTCTTACTGAAGAGCAAAAAATATATGGAATATTTATATCTTCTCTTCAGCTTTAGTTTAATATGCAAATATTTGATTCAGGTTAATGATTTGCAAAAATCACTGTGCAAAGAAGACCAAATTTATTTATGTTTATAAATATTTTTTCAATCTTTCTTTTTTTCCTTCTTTTTAATAAAAAAATTAAGATTAAAATTATTTATTGGAATTTCCATTTTTACCAGCTATAGAATCATTACCCTTTAGCTTCTCCATCTATAGCCAAGAAACTGAACCGCTACAATTCATAGCTCCAGCAGCCTGCTGTAGTCACCAGAAGAAGGCTACCTTTAAATCAATAACAGAGGATTTATCTGAACAACCTTCAAGATTTTAGAAACAATTAGTGAAAAGTTTATAAAGATCATTATTATAGCAGTGTTAAGGTGTTTAAAAGATATAAGAATCTTTCATGGCTAGAAAAGGAATTAGAACTGGTAGCTTACTGATGGTTACCCCAATCCCATGTATTTCCCAGTATAATGGTGATTGCACATGTAAAAAATCAATGATAGATAAAGGGAGTCAGCCTTGGTTTCTAGGACTTACTTGGATACTTAAGAGCCAAACTCAGAGCTTAAGACTCCTAATGGAGTGATCAATTTGTTAACAAATATCAGATAGGATTTTGCAGTTGTGAGGACAGAATTCTAGAAAAAGAGTACAGTAATTTCACTCGTATAAGGCACACCCTTTTGACTAAAATTTTGATTGGAACCCAGAATTGCGTCTTATACTCCGGTGGACCTTATATATGGACAAAGTTCAGAAAGTTGCCAACTCAGAAGTGTGAGCTGGGCCGAGCCTCGGAGCGACAGCAGCCGCGGAGCCTCACCACCCCACCATCCCTCGCACCACCCATCACATCCCTGCCCAGCCCACATCTGGGGCCATGTGGCGCTGCGAGCATGCCGAGGCCCCGCAGCCCTGCCCACTGCGGCTCCATCGGGCTCCGGACAGCCCTACGGGCATGGAGAGTGCACAGTGCTCCACTCGCGGGTCCACCCAAGACAGTGGTTCTTCAGCCCCGATGCCCCGGCCCACGGCTCCCCTGTACCCCGCACTCACCGCGCAGAGCAGTCCTGCAGTCCTGCCAGGCGCGCTCACCCTACCCCAGGGTCTCCATGGTGGCGGTCCCACTGCCCACTCAGCTCAGCTCTGCAGCTGCCGAAAAAAGTGCGCCTTATAGGCCAATGTGCCTTATATATGGACAAAGCACATAAAGCTGTCTGTAACCCGGAAGTGCACCTTATACGCCGGTGTGCCTTATAGGCGTGAAAATACTGTACTTTACCTTCAATAAATCAATGCACTAGAGAAGAATCGACAACAGCAGAGAAGGAAGAAAAGAGTAACATGTAATTAATTTCAATTATTTCATCATCGAGTATAAGTAGGTGTTTTTCCAAATGAAATTCGGGAGTGTTGGAGAAGAAAGAGTAGGCTTAGCTAGTGTATTTTAAAATTAATACAAATGATAATGTTTGGCTTTGAATCCATATGTGTAATCCAGCTTTTGAGACTTGGACAGTGTTAGCATCTGGGAGGTGAGTTCAGGACACTGTAAGGCTAGAAATCAGTCAAAATCTGCTAATCCAATGTAAATTGTTCTGGTCCTAAAACAGGATAAGCAAAACCATGCAGGAAAATTGACAATTTACCCAAACTTCAATCCAGACTAAAGGCAGGTGGGAGTCTTGCAGTACCTTTCACTGCTGCTTTCCATCCTGATCTGGAATTCGAAGTACATAAAGCAAGTTTGACCCCAAAAAGATTTGCAGCTAAAACTGAAAGCAGAGTTCATTTTTTTTAAAGTCTTGAAGGCTTTTCTCCAGAGCAGGCAGCTCATCTGTGTAGGTCAGAAAGCCTCTTTTTCTAAATCTGTTGAAAGAAATGAGAAATTTGTATCGTATTTCAGAGTAACCAAACTTTAGACCAAATCTCTGATGTGTAAAACAAAACATAGGCAGACACCTAGATATCAGGTTATAGATTGCACAGCAGTATTGAGAGTACTGAGTGTCTCATAAAATTTGGGAGTAATTTAAATGGCAGAAAGGCATAGCTCACATTTCCTAGTCTTCTCCTCAAGTCAGTTTAACCCCCATTCTCCTAGTTTCTGAATGGACATTTTTACTAGATTCTAAACTGTGCTAAAAGCCCAAGGTATGGGATTTATTCAAGTGTTTCTCAACACACAAAACTGCATTATCGAAGACTTCTGCACAAAGATCTTCACTTCTCTACTCTAGAGAAGACAAAGCCTCAAAGGGAGTGTTACAGCAAGGCTGCCTAATAACCAGACTGAATCTCACAAGCAACCTTGTTTAGAGGGGATGAATGGGGAAGAATGACGAGCAGGAAATTAAAGCAGAAGAACTACCCACCACCATTTAAAATGAAGCCAGAAAACGGGAAATTTAAAGGATTTGAAAATAAAATGGGCTTCCTGGATCAAAGCATTGCAAAAGGAATACAGAATTTTTAACCTTTAAGTAGCAAGTTCAAAATCCAGCTGAGGTCAGGAGGGATGAAAGGTTATCATCCTCTAATGATTTTCACAAACTTAATTAAAGACTCCATCAAACTTTTTATGTTCAAGTGCACAACCCTAACTTTCACTAGAGACAATAGCAAAACTCATATTGACTCAGATAGGAGCCAGCCTGTATCCATAAATAGGCATCTCTGTCGATGACCGGAGATAAGGTTATTTTAAAAAAAAAAAAGGTGAATACACTCCAGATGTAAAGAGGTTTGGGGATCTAGACATGCATTTCATGATTTTAGTTGTAACTTAATGAACAGTTTTGTTGAGAAGGAAAAACAAGCAAGAAGCCAAAAGGAGGTAAGCCCAAACTAAGGAAAAGCAAGTAATTAGACTGTCCACAGAAGGACAATCATCACAAGATTAAAAAGAAATTAGGTTGCTGGATATAAAGTTGTATAAGATCTCTATTGATGAGCATTTCTCTCTGCTTTCAGAAAAAACCCCAAACAATAACCACAACAACAAAACCAAAACCAAACAAAAAAAGCCACAAAAAAAAGTCTTGATCTATGGTGTCACAGGCAAAAGCAAAAGAACTTGTCATACAGATGTGGGTTTCAGTTTTAAATCATATTTCATCTTGCAAATGCAAATCTAGTAAGGAAATGCCATGAGAGTATGTTGATTCAGTAAGAAACACAGACAGCATTGAGCCTTGGATGAGCCATAACTCTTTTGGAAAGAAATTTGTATTTATTTACACATTTTTGACACAAATATGCAAAACCTGCAATGTGTCAGTCCCCATCTCATTTGGCTGACAAAGATTTTGCACATGAACTCATACTGTAAAGGCTGTGTTATGTCATGAGATCCGATTAACAGATTTTTGCAGCCTCCTGGGACCCTAAAATTCACCACTCAGGTTTCTCTAATTGTGAGAGGTTATCATGGGCTAAACTTAGAACTGACAAAACCAAGGAGGAAGAACCAAAATACATGACACATTCAAGAGAAAACTGAGGAGCTCAGGAAACAAAATCTCTCTTGAAAAATTCTCTTTCAATGTATTAACATATTTGCATTTGCCACTGGAATTGCTTGAAAGCCTCATCTAAGTGGTCTCATAGCAAAGAGCAAGGCGTGAAAGAAGAATAGGGATAAGAATTGAGAATCTAGCTTTTAAAAATGTAATATTCAGCTTACTAACCAACACTGCAGGTCCTGCAGGTTCCACTTCATGGGAAACTACACCTCTCTTTCCCTTCTGGTTCCCTGTGTTGTTAAATGACAAACGGCATACTTCAAAACTCTTACCACTGACTTAAATTAAGTAAAGATATTCTTAGGGGTTCACAAAAGTAAGAGCTGCACACAGACCTGTAACATTTTCTCAATAATTTTGCAAAATACAAGCATTTTCTTGAATGCAAACTTGAATGTTCAAGATAAAACTGTTCTCTACTACTTTAGGCTCAGGATTGATCCTCCACAGAAAATCTGAACGTCCTGGAATTTATCCCAAATATAAAGGAAAACACATTGAAAATAATTTCCCAGCAATTTAAAAGTTAAAAATTTTAAAGTGTTTCTGTCTACACTTTCATTTTGAAATCTGAGGTTATAATACCAAAATGCTGAAATTAAGCTGAACTTTCTGTTTTAATAACCATGGCTACAGATTTGTGTATTTGGTGCTTTTCCCTGAAAAATTATAAGGGAATGAACACATTTTTTTTGTTGAAGAACAGCTCTTTATTAAGCATCATACATAAATGGGAAAATATTTCACCAAAGAATTACACCAATCTACCCCAATCAGCTGTTGATAGACAGGAAAAAAAAAAAAAAAAAACAAACAAAAAAAACCAACCAAAACTAAACAAAACAAGACAGCTTTGTTGGTAGAAACTTTGAAAATATGAAAATGTAAACTAAAATATCTTTTTAATTATTTATTGATGTTAGAAACTAAAGTATGTGTTGTCATTTATATGCTGAAGTGTTTACAGTACTTGTCTTTCCTGAGCATCTGAAGACCTCTTGAGAAGCCAGAGGGGGAAAACCAGAAAACAGGACTTCATTCCCAGCATTCCTTTAAGTTTTGTGTAGCAGATAACATAGACCTATTTGCATAAAGTCTCACTAAAATCACTAATTTTCAGCAGTTTTCCATGGAAGCAACAGCTCATAGTGATATGAGTCATCTGATGTGACATTTGCATCACACCGTGGGCTTCAGCAACTAGAGCTGAAGGACATCCAAGTTGAATGCTCTCAGAATTTATTGCATCTGCGTAACCTATTTGTAGCTTGAGATGCTGCTCACCCCCTCAGCCCAGTAACCAATTGTCACACAGTGACTGAATGGAAGAACCCCCAGAAATTCCTCAGATAAGACCCTATGCCTTCTCTATCTGGAGAACCCCTGAAGCTTCCTGCCTCCATTTCCCTTAGCTTTAAAAGCAGAGAATAAGAGCAAGTGCTTCAAAGCCTTCAAATGAACAGTTTAGCACCAGAAAAAATAAAGCTCTGTAGAGACAAAAGGCTTTACCTCTTTTTCAGTGCAGAGTCCTAAATGGTCACTGTGATTTGGTACCTCTTCATAGATAATTCTTGCTTCTGTTGTCTTTCTGACCAGTCAAGTCACGTCATTTATCAAACTAATTGCTTTAAAGACATACATTCTTAGGCAATCTGTTCCCTCTCCGTATTTCCCATTACAGTCATTGAAAGTTATGTATGCAGATGCAAATGATAACAGACCTCTTGCACTCTTAGAATATTCCTTTTCTAAACAAACACTGTGAACTCCAACAGCAAATGTGGCTGAGTCCAGTCCAATCTGACAGTTCTCAGAGTAGGAGAATACAGTACCAGTACTAGCATCAAGTGATTCCAGTACATTGTTTACCCAAAAAGTTTGAGAGCTGGTTAAACAGCCAGCTTAAGGTCTGGAAACATGTTCAACAACAGCACCTGTGTGCCAGCTGGAGACAAACACTGCCACCATCACCAGATCCTTCAAACAGTCCCCACCTTCCTTCTGTCTGCTGCTGAGAGATAAAAATTAATGCGACATGAAGTAGTGTGAAGAAATGCTGGATTTATACAACATGCAATTCACACCAAACTACCTGAAAAAAGTTACATAGAATTACTCAAATACAAGTTTGAAAGTTAAACAGAAATATAGCCAGCATTTGGGCTTTTGGAAAGTACTCTCTGCCTTAGTCCTCAGCCTACAAGTTTCATTGTGAAAGGGAATGGACACAATAATTGCCACTAGGATGAAATCCATCTGTTTTGTCCTCAGGTGTTGCAAACCATCACTTTGTCATTGTAGACAGCCTACTCCTTGGCAGGACACTTGCAGATACTTGGCTCCATGAGATACACATCTATCATCCCTTACTGAGGGACCACATCTCCATTCACAGCAGGCAGAGCAGCCTTCTGCAGTTCCATTGCTCCCTTGGCACAGGATGGAGCAATCAGGGCCAGTGGCTTTCAAGGGGGATTACAGAAGTTTGAGTAAAGAAAACTGTATAACAAGTTATATAAAGTATCTTCCTTCTGTTTTCCCTGCTTTTTATGGCTTGTTATTCCTCACAAACAAGGAAACAAGTGCGGAAGTCTTTGAAAAAAATAATTGTCATGCATGTTTGATGACTATCTCTGCTGTAGGGCTTATTTATGGACATGACCAAAACAAGACAGACCTAAAACTGCCTGAATGAGTAAGATTATTGTACCACTTTGCTCACAAATAAAATACAAAAAGGAACGCTAGGTGTCATGATTTTATGACTAAAATGTTCAAGTGCTATATTAATAAGTAGCAGTAAAGAAAAAGTTAATTCCCACAGAAGCTAAAACATTTGTCAAGATGTATATATCTAAAAAAAAGATTCACCTGAAGGTAAAAAAGAACAAGTGCTTTTTCAATTAATTCCAAAAGTTCCAAATATATTTCCAGCAATGTGAAAATGTGTGCCATATTTACAACAAAAAAAACCAACCAAACAAAAAACAATCAACTGACCAAACAAAAAACCCTAAGAAAAAACCTCACCTAATTATTCCAGTCACAAATTTTGGAGATTGGTTCCACTCAACACAATTCCACATTTTGTCTGTATTTTAGCCAAGGTGGTAGTAGTAGGTACTACAATGAGACAATCTAGTCCCTTTTAGTATTCTAAGCTTTCAGCTGATGTTCAGTGATGTCTTTAAAAGGAATTCAGTAGATTTCTGTGACCCTTGAGAAAGTATGGAGACATCCATATATATGAGTATGTTGTAAAATAAACCCCTAAGGACTTGCATACTGTTAGAATGATTTACTTGGGGGTCAGAGAATGCTATGAACTGGAATTATCAGTGCTATTCTATAATTATTGTAAGTAAATAGCTAGAAATAACGGTCAACTGGTGAAAAAATTACTGTAATTTCACATGTATAAGGTGCACGGGGGTATAAGGCCCACTTTCGGGTTGCCGGAACTTTCCGTACTTTCTCCATATATAAGGCGCACTGGACTATAAGGTGCACTTTTTTTTTTGAAGCAAGGATCTGTGCACAACAAAGTAA
>VRYO01002778.1:1957573-2000680 GCA_009812075.1 Sialia sialis | reverse complement strand
GGCAGTCTCATGCTCCCGGCGGCTCCCACTTGCCACTCTGCTTGGCCGGCTCTCACTTCCGGGTTGGTGTTTCGCTGGGATTTGTCCATAGATAAGCCGCACCTGAATATAAGCCGCACCACTGGGGTAGGCTGGATTCTTCAATGAAAAAGGTGCGGCTTATATTTGTGAAATTACTGTAACTGTTCCAATGCTGCTAGTGGGTCCATTTAAGACACAGACCTATGGACCTTACAGACCAAGCCAAATGAATCCTTGAAAGAAATCCCAGCATCCTGGGATTTGCCTGGTGCAACCTGTACCATTCCCACCATGTTGATTGCTGTGCTGTCAGGTACCCAAGCAGATTTAAAATGCCCTCAGTGCCACTTTGATTGAAGTTCAGACATAGACAGTATCAATATAAGAAATAAACCCCATAACACTCTCTGTATCATGTATACAGAGACACAGGAAAACCCAGGATGCATTGGATGGATGGCTAGGAGCTACAGAACCATTGGTTTCTATCAGCCCTACAGCAAAGATACTGTCAGCATCACTGCAGAGACTAAGTGAAAGAGAGACATCAGGGAAGTGGAGCTAAGTCATATTAATTCCTATAAATACTCCATAAAGGTGCAGTTTCTGTATATAGGTAGGGAACATTGGGAACATCTCCATGCTTCCTCCCAAAGCAAGGTTACTTGCAGAGTTGTAAGCAAGAGGCTTTTTGTGATCACCAGGTATCAGGCACTAGGAGGAGGAGCACAGGGGTCTTAGAGTAAGAAGGTATCTTTTTTACCCCTTGAGCTTTCAGGATTTACTTGTTTTGGAAAAGCAGAGATCATTCTAAGACTGATGGAGTGAAATAAGCTTCAAGTTCAAAGCAGTGGTTTCACATTATGAAGAGGTTATGAATGAAAAGTGAGGACTCCTGGCCTAAGCAACAGGTATACACTTCTCACTAAATGGAACCAGGATGGAAAGGGGTTGATAACAAAGTACGCCACTACTCTTCATCTGAATAGCTGACTCTAGGGGGCTTGGAGTCTAGGGGTTTTTCCTACTGAAAATTGGAGGCAATGGGAAAGGTAGCCTAACTTTTTTGCCAGGGAGGCTTAGCAACTTCAACTGCTGCAGAATTTGTGATCAATATGCATTAAGGTTGGTAATTTCCTTCAAGAAAAGGGAAATTTCTGGGTACATTTCTTAAAGCTTCTAAGAACTGAGTCAGGGATACAGTTTCAAAGTCCATAATAAGAAATGTTAGGAATTTTAGCAATCTTGTCTTACACCTTGATCCAGTACATTAGACAACAACAATGAACGTTTCTCTTTCCCACTGATATTTTTGAAAATGTTTTAAAATAAGGATGAGAAACTCTAAAAACCAGAACAAAAATTCTAACCTTGTTTCAAGACTTTACATGAACTCATTCACTTTTTTTGTTAGCATTGAATCACTCATTTTCTAATATAATCTTGATGCAACCACTTCATTTCTACTTATGTGAAAAAATTGCAAGTCTAAGTATTATGCACAAAATTAGCTAAATTACCATGCATGTGAGATGTTGAAACAGGAGATAAAATATTTCAAAGATCTCAGAAATATTTTCCATCAAATTTTGTCACAAAGGAGAAGTTCTGATAAAAAACTTATTTTGATTTTGCTGTTAAATGTTGTACCATGAACCTGGCATTTTCTGATAAACATAAACAAGAAAACAACATTGCTTATTTAAATTACACATTGAAATCTAATGGCTACTTAAAAGCAGAAACAATTGAAAGTATTACATGAACTTTTAGCCAAAATAATCCCTCTCCTTAAGGAACAGGAGTCCACAAATGGGTTATAAGACATAAATATTTTTGAGTCTTATTTTAGTTATAAACTGATCAATTTTTTTTCTGTGTGTCTGGCAATTCATTTGATCAATATTATTATTACTCAGAATTTTTCCAAATTCCTGTCTAAATTACTTAATACTTAATCAAAAGCAATATCCAAAAACCACTAGCACATTATATTGTTCCAGTGATGGATTTGGCACCAGTTGAGGAACCCCAGGAAACCTCTAAGGCTAGGACAACACTCTTCTCAACAAGCAGCATTATTTTAACTTATTTACTTTAGTAATGCTGTGATCAGAGGCAAAGTCTATTATATTTTTTCATTTTGATTCCATATTTAATATTCATCATTTTGAAAATATTACACTGCTCCTGTAAGCAAGTGACAAAAGCAATCACAAAGGAGTGTGTTATTTTCTAAGACTGCTTGTCCCCAACATTTGATTTCTAGTCTACAAAGCATGTATAGCCTTCATACCTATATAAAGCAAGAGGCTGTTCAATAACACAAAACTAAGATCCAGAGTAAAATAATCTCTGAGTTTATGTATAAAACTCTAAAGGCCATTCTCTGAGTGCATGGGTATACTATTAACATTTATTTCAGCTGATGCTGTGAGACAGAGAGACACTTTCACCCCATAGTATCAGGACTTCTCTGCAGGTAAACTGCTAAAAGAGGCTTTCAAAGCAAAATCTGTCTCTCCTCCTTTACAACTGAATCTATTGATTTTAACAGCATTAAAACATCAGGTCCCAGCATGCAAAGTGTTGTTTGCAAAGATTTCAGTCAGCGTTGCACTTTAGAAGGGCCTTATAGGATAAAAAGCAAAAAAGAAAATTCCTTCACAGAACAAACAAACATGCACAATTCTTTTTCTCCACTGAAACATAGTTTTTATCCTAATTTAATTAACATGTTACCTTGGGGCAACACAGCAGTTCAGAAAAAGGTACAAGGAAATTAAAAGGGCAACAGAGCAATCTTACTGAATATTTCTTTGAAGGAAAAATATTAAGGGACTCTGACAAAAATTTATCCTTTAAGGGAAGATGAAAGAATTCATTCAAGCTGGCTAAATATTTTTTTCTTTCATATGATAATTAAAAATGAGACAAAATCTGAAGACAATCATCAGTCATTTTGCCATATCAAGAACGGTTTACTTGCAAAGTCAAAAATATAAATATGTGCAGATGCTTTTATTTTTGCTATGTAGAGGCTAGGAGAGAGGGGGAAGATTATTTTCATCAGAATGCATGAGCTGTGTTTTCCTTTATAACCTAACTTGCTCGTTTTGCTTTGTATCTCATGACACAGCACTGCGGAGCCTGCCTTGCTCATTTCCTGCTGTAAAAACACCGGTGCCGATGCTTCCCAGCACCCTTGTTCCTGGGCAGTCTCACACTCAGACCAGGGCTTTGAATCCCCAGACATGGAAGTGTCCTGACCCTGGGATTAGCTTGGGGCCACCATGAAGAGATGAAATATACACCAGGATGGCTTCTCAGAGCCCATCAGTAGCATTAATCTGTTTGTCTGCCTATTTATCCTCATTTGGCTTGGCCAACAAAATATCAAGACTAAGCAAACATGGAACTGCCGTTGTTACTCATCCAGCACCAATTGCTACAGTCCTATTCACACTGCACCTAAATCTACGATATTTGGCTTAAGTAGCAGCATGGGCTATAATGAAAAGCAGATGTAGACGCTGCCACCTTTTGGTGATAGCCAAGTGGATTATACAATCCCTGAATTCATTGATGTTGCACCTGTGTCTGTCCCAAAGTGGTTCTGGCACACAGAGAGAATCTTCAGCTCTTGACCAGCTTGAAAGCAGACAGAGTTTGTCTTCTAGGAACTACTTTAAAAAATAGATGAGTTTGTCTAAAATCAGCAGTACCGCAGTGCTTTAGACTTCTCTCTGACAAAGACAAGGGCTGCAGCATAAGCCAACCCCAACTGTTTTTGTCAAGGCCTTGGCGTGAAGGGAAATGAAATTATTTTCTCCTTAGACCTCTGAGAATTAGTGATAACTTCTAAGAAAAACCTTGGTGTGTTTTTTTCCTAGAAGTTTGTGCACTGCATCACAGGAGGAAAGGAAAGAAATACCTAGGTAGCAGAAAGATGTTGGGGAGGAGCATTTCCACCTCACCAAAGAGGAAGGGCCCCCACCATCCACAGCCAGTGAGAGCCAGGCAGGGCAGCAGAGCCCATAGCAGGCAGCTTTCAATATGCACAGCCTGGTCAGGGGGAGGCTCATAGCAAATCTCTGCCAGGCTGCCAGCAGTCCCACTCAGGGATTCTCCCAGCAGCCCAGCATTCCAGCAGCTGATGCTCCACCAGGCACCTTGCTCCTGCTTGTTGCATTTGTGACATCAGCCTGGACTGGAGGAACATCAGCACCTGAGCCACCATGGGATGTCACGCAGCACCACCTGAAGAGCACTGGAGCTCAGCACTCAGAAGGTTGACAGAGAAAGGGAGTGGGGTGGGAAAGAGGGAAGGTGCTGTGCCAGCACTCGGAGCAGCAACATGCTGTCCAAAAGGTTTTCTGTTTTCCTGACTAGTATCCAGTGTTGTCAGCAGTGTGCAACAAAAAGGAGCGTGCTGCTCCATTCGTGGGCAATAGCAAAGTGCCCTCTGCCGCACGTGCCCTCAAGTTCTGACAGGTGATTCTGCCTTTCCCTGGGCACACTGTGCTCCTCACTGCCTGGACATCGCTGGCTAGGGCACACTAGTACTCCTTCCATGGGATTTCCCTGCCTGAGAATCAGCTAATGTGCTGCTGGGTGGGTCAAGAGGAGTTGTCATTCAGCCACTAGAAGCAGGTAAGCAAAATAAAATCAAACTCTCAAAATTTTTGAAAAGCCAAAATTGACTTAAAAAGTTAAATCAAGTAAGTGATTCTCTCCAGGCAAATAAAAACCTAGGCAGCTTTCTGAAAGCATTTTGCTTGTACACAGCATTTATTTATTTATTTATTTATTTATTTTCTTCACTTTTATGCCCACAACAGGAAGAATCCAAAGTAAACCCTCATTTACCACAGGAGGAAATAATCTGAATAACAGACAGAAAAACATACAAATAGTGGCTGTTCCAGCTGGGTTACCAGGCTATTAGCACAATGCCTCTAGCTGTCACAACACATCACCCTTCACTCCCTGATTGTTAATACTTTGTCTCAGTTTCCAAGCTGTCTTTGCTAACAAACAATCTTGTCCCAAGGCTTTGAACTTAATTGTTACATTTGTAAGTGGTGATAGGCTTTGTCACTGCTATCCCGACTATCCAGCAGCAACATTGTTGAACATTAAAATGCACTACTGAAAGAACTCAAAATTTCAGAAATGGAGGAACAGTTAAGGATTTTGTATTTTGATCTCTGCACACCATAAGGATGATGACTGATTAGCACTACAAGATGTAACCTCAAAAAGGACTGAGGTCCAGTTTTCCTTTGAAGGCATACAGTCATTTTTTGTTTGATGGGGTAATAGGAAACACCAAAGTTCCCGCAGTTCAATCTAAATGTGGCCCATGGGCAAATAAACAAAAGTTATGCAATTTGATAAGAGTTTACATTTATTAAAGTCAGTTCTCACACAATACAGCTTCTCTCTCAAGAGTTTTACGCTTAGACTACAGCTAAAGGCTTTCATTTCTTTTAAGTGAGAAACTGATTTACATGGACAACAGAGATGGAATTACACTTTGAAAAATAGGGTTTTGAGGCTTTAACTGCAGTTATTCAGCTATATATGATTGTACCTTTTTTGGACTTTCTATTTCTTCATGATCCTGGTGAATTATTTCTGCCAAAAGGACATCTAGTGCTAATGCTAAGTTTACAGTAAAGTCAAGACAGCCATGTGTAAACAGAGGAACATTTAGGAACAAGTATTCCTAGGTATAATAGGTAAATTGTGCTGCTCTCAAGAAATGAAATACACTTAGATGTGTGGTATTTTAAAAATCAGAGGGTCTCTTGACTTTGTGACTCTAACATGTATCCTACACATCCTGTACAGATGATTTTTTAAATCCTCTATAGGTTTTTATGCATTAGCATCCATGGTGCTATCATATGGGGATGCGTGCACCTTTCCACTCCATGCTTCTCTACCTGTGTTTGTTTGCTATCTATTAAAGAAAAACTAGCAGTGGAGGGATTTGAGTAGTAAAAGCCTTCATCTTTCTTTAGTCTCTGCCTATGCCATTTTTCCACCCTTCACAGTTTTAGATCTCATGCAGGACAGTTACCCAAGAATGAGTGTCAGAATAGCAAAGAATTGGCATATGTGTAGCATCTGGAAATATGGTTGTGGCAAAACTGGGCAGTAACTCCCTGCAAACTACCTTAGCCCAGGGATTATGCTCATTACTTAACTCATACAAAAAGGTGTTTTAAGTGCTAATTAAAAAACCCTCAACCTGAACAAACAAAAACACCAACCAAAAAATCAAAATAAGGAAACTCCAAACCTCCTGCTTTATAACCAATAGCAGCTGGAACAGAAACCATACAAGCAGCTTCTCCACAGCATGGTGCCATAAACATGGAAAGAAGCAAGAGGCTGGAGAACTGAGTGACACAGATTTAACACCTACTGGGCTGGGAAGAGCGCAAACTTCCTCTCTTGTCAGCAGCAGGTGCCAATCTAACCTGCTAACACCAGCCCAGTTATACTTAGATTTGTGACATTCGTCTGGTATAAATACAGCTGAACTTTGCTTCTACTCTAGTCTTTTCCCCTCTGCCTTCACCATACCTAACCTGTCCATCCATACTGGCTCACTAGATCCTATGAACAGCTTAGCCACCTCTTGCAAAATTATCTGAATCTCACCAGTTACGAAGGCTTACATATGAGGCTGATGAGGTGACTTGAAGCTGCAACAAGCCAGGGTGCCTTCCCAGGGGGGCAATTCCATCATGTGCCTCTATGGCTTGTACTTTTGGTTTCTATTGGAAAAGTTTGTGCTGGAAACTCAACACTGGCAAAACTTACTGCTAGTAGCAATGGAATTAATTTTACCTTATGAACTGATATTAAGTTGAATTATGTTGCATACTTATACCTCAGTCCCTTGCATCACCAGTACACTGACTGCTACTCCTGAAAACCTGACTGCATAAGTAAATGTCCTCAAGAAGCTGAAGAGGTCCAGATTTTCGTTTTGGGGGTCTGTGCTCATTCTGACAGGAAAGACACCTTTCAGCTCCAGTAGGCAGGCAAGAACACTCTGTGGAGTTCACACCCAGAGTTCTTCCAGGAACAATCTTGCTCATATGGGAAAGACTCCTGGAAATTGTTCTTTGAAGCCTTTGCTATATTTCTGCTACATCAAATCCTCTGATGATGGGAAGTAGCATAAGGCCACTGACATTCAAGGTTTACCCCTAGTAGACTTATTGCTTTTGTAAGGTTTTTTCAAGGTATGGCTCCAGCTGCAATAAGATGATTCACAGACATTGGCCAATATCCTCTCAAAAACAGACTGGCTACTGTAACATCACATTAACTCAGCTTCTTTTGCCATTTGTTCTCTTAGAAAATACTGACCTGAATTCAAACACACTGTGTTTTAGCATAAAGAAGTTACAACTCATAAAAGAATATCTGACTTTATAAACCTACTCAAAGCCTTTTACTGAAGAGGGAATTCTTGGTTTCTGTGAAATTGATAGATTTAATGAATATATTCCTGTTATAATATGACATCTCATTTTTCTCTCTCATAAATACTTGTCAGGTTTATGATTTTTCACTCATTGGCCAGGAATTGTGTTGCACAAGCTCAGATTGTGGGTGCTCATACCAAGTTTAATTTCACTCACAAGTAGAGTTGACAAAAGATCACAGCCACTAAGCCCTGGAATTACCCTAGATATTGCCCTCTGTGCTCTGCAAATGAAATCCTACAGAAGACCCTTTGGAAAAGAAGAACATGATGGTTAACTCTCAGAAATCCATTTTGCACAGGGCAGTGTCTGTACACAGAGAAGCACTGAATGACAGGCAGATTTGCCAGTTCCTGGATGAGCAAAGTCAGATGCTCAGCATTACACTCTTGCTGTCTGCCCGTCTCAGGCTGTTCCTTTCCCACTTTCCCTTGTTCCTCTCTCATGCCCTTGATTAACTACCAGGTCAGATAAGAAATTAAGAACAGTGAAATCAGAACCAGACCGCACCTGTCCCCAGCACAGCCAGAGCAGAACTGAAATAAAGCACTTATGAAATTGCCGTGAACCTAACCTTCAAAACACCAAATTCCCCCATCTGTCTGCTCTCACACACCAGGCAGTAGAGTGGAGAGCTGGGCAGAAAGACCCAGCAAGCTATTTCTAATGAAATGCTGTCACTTTGGGAAAGGCTAGAGCAGTCCACAGAGTAAAGATCTGTTTTTAGCAACAAAGCTTCTGGAAATAGATGTGACACTACTATTTAGTTCATCGGGTTATGACTCAGTAATAGAGGGATCACTTTACTGCTATTTAATTTGATGTTATAAGGGAAAAAGATAACTGCTGTCATGAATGAAGCGCTGCTTATCTATTACAGCTGCAATTGTCATGGTGAGCGTTTATTGTAGTGGAACACGTTATTCTTGCAAGTTATAGAGAATATTTCAATCTAAGGATTCCGCTGCACAAGTTGCATTGCTAAGGTCCTGGGTCCTAAAAGCATATGTAGGCATAATTATGCATGTGTGCCTATATATGTAAAAGGCCTCTCAGTTCTATACCGTCAAAGATGAAGTCTTTTTTTTGGAACAGCCTTGTTTATCTGATGAGTGCAGGTAACTCTGAACCTTACCAGATTTTTGACCAAAGACATCTTGATGACAGAAAAAGCATCATTGGTGTTTCAGGGAAATCATACTCTTTAAACCCAGAGAAGTGCAGGAGAATGGCAGTCTGTCTATAATCAAGGCAGGAAACCAGGTTTACAAGTCATGCAGTGGGCTCAAGGTTACTGAATTAGAACTCCAGCTCTACTCAGTGCAAGCAGAGAACATATCAGAATGAAAACCGAAAATAATTAATAATTTGAGTCCCACATGTCTAACACCATAAAATTGTGAATGGAGTAACAAATGCAGCAGGGAATATCTTGCATCTGTCCTTCATCAAGGAAGTTCAGGATCCAAAGACCAAAATGTTTTTCTGCAGTATAACTATGCTTTCTTTTGTAGAGCAGGCAGGAATCAACTACTTTCTTTGAGAGATGCAGCACAAGACAACGTGGCAGTCCCCTTTGTAAGTTCCTCCTGAGCCACACATTAACACAGAAATAAGCTCATACTGATTAAAAAAAAAAATAAAACAAGCAAACCACAGAAAATAGAATGTCTTCCATACAGTTCTCTAGGTTTCTCAAATACCAATTGTTTTCATAAGTCTGAATATTTGCTGCATTGTAATTAAAGGAAGTTACAAAATGTTCCTCCTAGTTGAAGAGAAGTACTGACAGATGTGCAACTAATGCTACACTTCAAAGCAAGAACATAACACAAACTTGTCTGCTCTGAAAGTAAAAAAAATAAAAGTAACATTTCATTAGGTAGCATTCTGGTTTTGTTTTGTCTGGTTTACAACCATAATGTAACCCCTTTGCTTATTAAGTTGTTGGAAGAACACAGATTAGCGCATAGATTAACAAGGAAAAATATACCGTTCTAAAAGAGTTATCCATTTCAATTAATCACTGAAGCATGAATGAAGTCACAGGACATCTACAAAGAATTTTCACATACTCTCTTTTGGCTACATGTACAGTTATGTGTATTAACAGAACTCATTTGAAGATCACCATTGATTTGTCTGTTCTTCCAAGTAAAAAGTACTAACACACAAAATTATTCCTGAGCTCCCACAAAGAACAACAGGAAATCCTCAATGGGAAAGCAAAAATACCCATAAAGATGTGAAAGAGTAGAGTAGAATTCCACAGTTAGATCCAGTTCAGGTATTTAATGCTGCTACTCACACCTTTGAACAGAAATTGAGACCATGTACTCAGCAGATTGTTTGGTCCTGCTTGTCAGCAATGGTTATGGTACTCCATTTACACAGGTCCTTCATTAGTCTAGACTGTATATTACACCACTGTATTAATATACTGTAGACCATTAGACAGTTCTATTAAAAAGCCATTGTTAAGGAAAAAAAAGTATGATACTATAATGCCTCAGCTGTGATGCAAAAACTTAGTTCAGGGTTAAGCAAATATCTCAGACCAAAATCAGGATGGCATGTCATTAATCCACCATTATTTTCTAGGGTTGTAAGGTACCCTGCAAAAATGAAGCATTTAAAACAAATATGTGGCTACTGAAATGCTTCACAAACAGGTTCTTGAAACGTCCTATTGCAACATATGTCCCTGCCACCGAAACAGAGGTAACATCCAGCTGTTAACTGCATAAACCTCTGCCACAAAGCTGAGTGTTTCATATTTCCACAGCAGAGGACATGCAAGCACTACAGCACTAAAGCAAACTGCTCACCATCACCCTCTGGGAAAAGACCTGAAAGAAAAACCTACAGAATAAAGTATATTCATTATAATTTATGTTTCTTTTCAGTCCAGATCAAAAATAAAGGGCAGAGTGAGAAAAGAATGTTAGGTTCACTTTTCATGATAAGGGGAGCACTTTGGTCCTAAGATCTTTCACTCCACATTAGACTTTCCATCCTTATCCCTATATGAGGACACTTTGGGAAAAAACTTTTGGTGCAAGCAATTTTTTATTTCACACTGACATTTCAGCAAGAGCAGCAGCAGAAAGGTTAATAACTGCACATAAGATTGTACTTTAAATTTTGGCTTTGGACAATAGAATTAAAATGCACATAACTCATATTTTAAGAAACTGTGCGCTATGAGATTAGTCGTTATGTTTGTCAATGTTCATCAGTGGTGAGATAGTATTGCTTAAAATTAAATAGGCTATGCATTCAGAAGCCCTAATACTCTGATGGCTTATCTTCCATTTAGGAATATATTGAAGATTCTCTGTCATTTTAAAACAAATAATAGATTTAAAAACAGAAGGCTACATAATTGCTTACAGGTAATGCACAATTACATCTGGAAAAGCAAGTTCTATTTTACAAGGCAATAGCATAGAGCTACACCTGTAAATTAGCTCAATTTGAATAAAGTCATTCCGATTTATTAGCGTAATCACTCATAACAAAACTGAATAAAGTACAGACAAAATAAATTTAATGTGTGACCAGCTTTTTGCACTTTGCAATTTACCTGCCTTTGACTACTTCTACAGGACAAGACTTAATAAATCCTTAAATATTTGTAGAACTGTGGCTGAAATCAGCTCTGTAGTTGTTTCTTCTCTTACTTTACCAGGCATAAGCTATAATCACAAAATTCCTAAAAATTATTTCTTATTACTCCAGTTGTGTACTGAATGCATGTTTCTCTGAATATGTCAAGTGCATTTTTAAACATCTCCATAACTTGAGTGCCAATACTGTTAACCATGAAATCTGTTTTGAATTTGAAATGGGGGGAGGGAGAATAGGACAGGAGGGAGAGATAAATCCTGTATTTTTCTTTATCTTTTACAAATTTTATTACTTCAGTCAAAAAATGTGACTGAAGCAATAAAATGTTACTGTTGCTCAGTGTAATGGTATGTGTTTGAAATACAACACATTTGCTCTTCATTCACTTCATCAGAGGTTTGGCAACTGCTAAAGGCTTCAAGTATGTGTGTAGAATATTCCTTATGCTATCACATCCATATTATTTCTCCACTTACCATTTCTTACTGAGCTATTTTTAACAGTTGCCCACTTATCAGTTTTCTATTTATGGCTATGTGCTTTCCTCTGTCTAAAAACATTTAATGAGATTTGTTTATGAAACCCGTTTGCAATGCTTTGAATGCTGGCAGCAGCTACAAGAGGGAGATCAGAGACCATAGGTGCAGCTCTTCTTCCAAATCCCTGTCCTGACTACAGACTGGTGGTGACTGCCAACTCCCATGAAATATGGTCAACTATGCAATCCTAGCAATTATACAGATGACAGGACACAGCTTGAGTTTATATCATGACATTGCTCCATTGACCCTTTCTCTCTGATGCTAGGGACGCCACCTCCAGGAATCACAGAAAGCAATACGAATGCTGGGGAAGTAATATACTTGGAGTTCAGTTGGGTATTTGGAGAGCTCCAAAAGGCAATGTGGCAAGCTGATACTTAGCTGCCTTGTTTATCCCTTATTCTGGCTCCCTCTTATTTGTCTAGCTGTTTATGGACGCCTAAAAGCTACAAAAGCTGTTTTCTTTGGCTCTGAACTACAGCCTATAAAATACTGCTCGGTAAGGGGATCATGGTTGTGTCTTTTAATACCTAGCCAGGTGTTTTTCAGAGTTGGCAGCAGTGCCTTTACTGATAAATTTGACTGCATTTTATGTCTTTTCCTTTTACAATTACAATGCAGACTGCTGTTCAGCTATTGCTCCCTCTAAACCATGCATGAGTTTGGCTTGTGGTAAAAGTAATTCAAAGACTTTCCCACAAGCATTGTGCTCTTCCTGCTAAAAGTAAGTTAACAAAAAAGCCTAAGGTATAGAAATTCCCATCTAACTAAAATTATTTTGGATTTTCTTTCCTAACTTCTTAGGTTATACCCTAAAGGGCATCAATTACGTTTTGCCAAAGCTGAAGATGCCTCTATTTCTAAAACCAGCAGAACAAGACCAGTACAGGAAACTTTGCAGAGTGGTCCTACAAGAATACATTTCAGTGCAACAATTAGTACTGGATTGCAAACTTTCTGGCACATTTTGACTCCTACTGCACCATTTCTGTAGTGGACTACTGATTTTGGATTTTTTTCCTTAGAAGAGCAAGACATAGTAAATTCCCAAAGCGAACCTCCTCAAAACAACAGAGGATTAATCTCTGCCATAACAATCCATGAAGGACAGGGATTTTCATTCTGGCAAATAAGAGTAATTTATTTCATATCAAGTTCCCTGCTCACTGACAAAGTTCAGTGATGATCACAGCTTCCTTCCCTCCCTTCCCATTTCTATCTTATGAAACTGCACATTTCGCTTAGAGTGTGTTATGGTAAATGAATTACCAAAAAATTTTCTTATATGCTTCCAGTTTCCCCTACTGGTTCATACAAAGAGCTCAGTGGGTATTAGTGATATGTGACAGCTGTCAAGAAAGGCCATGTTCCTGGAATGCAGCACAGAATGCCATCCACAGCACAAGGATCATCTCTTCACATAGCCAGGAAGGGTACACAGACCTTGGCTCAGTTAAGTGAGAGCTGACACAACAGGTTATCTATTTGCCAGAGTCACCTAGGAAAACTTGTGTACTATGACAAGGTCTCAGGAGGTCATTCATTCTGTTTCAGAGAAGTATAATAGGATATTAGTGCCTGGGAACCACTATAAAGGCGTTTTAAATAATTTCCAACAACTTTGGAAGAAGGTTTGGGTCTTCCAAGAATTACCTGGATTTTCTGCAAACTTTGGCATAAATCTAATGTATATCGGGGTAAGCAACTGAATTATTGACAAAAACTGAAATTTACAATAAATTTACAAGGGTGGTGCCTAAGCCCAAATAAAAGAATAAGCTCTGTTATTGCTTAAGAACAGCAGAAATGTGGAAACTCTTCCATTTAGCTTACAGTGCATAAGTAACATGCAGTTTTTATTCCCCTGAGCAGCACCTCATTTCACATAACAGGTATGGCATTCAGAAGGCACCTCTGTGGTACTGAGTAAAATCTCCAGTGGGGGATATTTATATAAATGACAACTTATGTTCAAGGCATGACAAACCTCACAGGAAATGTGAAAATAACTGGTTTTCCAAAAATGTTCACTGTATTTCTTTTCCATAAGATAAACTGTTCCATAAACTGTTCTGAACATAAAAAAAAAAAAAAAAAAAAAAAAAAAAAAAAAAAAAAAAAAAAGAGTCATAGTTTATAAGGAATACTGAAATTTACTGATCATCTTTGTCATCATTAAGAAATTTCTTTAGAACAAAGCAGAACACAGATCACTTAAACAGTATTTTGGGGAAAGAACATTTTGCATGACAAGACCAGAACACTCTGCATGTTCCTAGCTATAAAGGTGTAGATAAAAATGGCAAAATATGTAATTTCTAAGACATGTATACATGGGCACTATCCCTTGTTGACCTTGGCAATATTTCAGAGGGAAGCTTTCAAGGATTAACTGTTCAATCAATCAGATTTTATGACATACGCCAACTGGCTTCACAAATGTACTTGCAATCAAATTGCAGGAATAACAACAAAAAAAGTTTAATCTATTGTTAGCTCTTACACCAGAATACACAGAGAAAAATTTCATACTTTGGCAGGAACAACCTGCATGTTTCAGAAACTCCTCACCTGCCTCAGTCTGTAGCAAGGAGAGAGTGTAGCTCTTGTATAAGTGTTTGGGGGATCTGTATATAGGAGAGTGCTTTTCTGCGCCCCACTCTCAGTATACTGAGCTAATGAGAACTGACCCTTTTGCAGCCAGAGAAGAAAATCCTTCCCAAGTGCATATCTGTGCCAGCTGCTCCCTTTGAGACACAGTAGAAGGCTACGTACATGCAAAAATTAGAGACAAAGATGCAGCCTGAAAGCAATCTTGTGTGCAGAACAGGATCTATCTTATTATTAGAATAATCAAATTGCATCAATGAGCCCTAATCAGGGCTGCATGACCCTGAAGATTGCTTTTGTACTCAGAGACATGCTATAAAAAGACAGATCCAGAGTAAAACTGAAAGATTGTAGCAAACAAGTACAGGTAAGCCAATAATACCCCCAAACAGGTTCCCAAATAACGATGGTTATGAGACAGATGGAAATACAAGGTGAAGGACATGATCTAACAAGCTCTTGTAGTGAGTACATTTAGCAAGACGAGGGGAGAAAATCAACTATCAACTCTGCTCTACAATATATCCTGGTAAGAACAGAGGCTGCCATGGCTCTATTTTACACTTATAAATAATGCAATTGATTCCAGGTGATGTTAGTTTACCCTAGATTAAGCAAATGTGTAAGTGCTTTTTTGAGTGAAAACCAAACCCCATATATTTCATTGCAAAGTATTCGAGTGGAATCAGGACAAACAATGATAGTCTTCTCATATGCAGAGAATCCTGCAGAAAGCCTTAACAAACCCAGTTATCCAGTGGTAAGAGCTGTTCAGTCTAACACCTCAGCTACTGCTGATGCTCTTTTTCTGCGAAAATAAAAGCAGCTAACAGATTCTTTAAGGAGTGGAAGGAGAGACATTTGGTGGGAAAAAAGAAAAGGCAAGGGTGAAGATGGGGATGCTCTGGCCCCAGATTTTTTTCACCATTATCATCTTCTAGGGCAGATCAGAGTATGAACTGGGAAAAAAATATTCCTACCATTCTGATTGAGTCACACCAGAATATGGAGCTAATCCAACATATTAAAAAAATCAAGTATCCTTTTAATAGGTATTATCAACAAAAGCAAGTGATCCAAATTATTTTTCTTTATAATATTGATAATCTTTGTTCTAACTTTGTATCAAAGATCCTGATTAAAATAGAATGGCCAAATTTTATACCTTTGTTTGATTTGCTTCCTTACAATGTGGCTGCAATTGCAGCCAGCACAGCCAAGAATCTGGGTAGAAAACTGACATGAGCAGCAAGTGATCATTCACAGCCCATAACTTGTGCTGAAAGACAGCTGTGAAGTTATCTTGCACTGCAAAATGACAGGTTTAGATTAACAGCTTTTCCCCATATTCACAAAAAAATTCTTGAGGACCCTCCCTACAGCCTCTACAGCTATAATTTTTTGTGGGATTTTCCAGAGGTCTGAGTAGAGAAATACAGGACCTTTTGAGCAATACAGTACCCTCCTCTCTGTAGCACTGAGGAGAATATTTGGCACAGTCAGACTCTGGAAACCAAAAGAATTTTTTTCCTGTGTTACCTGTACATTTTTATGTCTATGGTTGATATATTCACATCAATTACAGTAATTGTAAACCCAAAAGGAAAAGATATTGAGGTCTATATGATTATTTCCACAAGCAATTCTTCAGCTGAAGATCTGATTAATGAGCATGCATTATTTGTAGGTGGAAGAACCATAGGAGAAATCACGCTGGAAGGGGATGCCAACTCCAGATATGGCTTGCAAGACAGAATTCATGAAAAGTGAAAGAAATTCAGATATGCATTGATGCTACAAAACATTTGATACCCAGGATTAGATAAGAAAATTACCTCTTTCTCACAGAGATAAAATTAATAAACTTTCATTTTTTCTTTTTATTAGAGCAATTTTTTTATGTTCTGCAGATGTTGCACAGAGAAGCAGCAGAAATGTAGTCCATGCTCCAAGCTGCATGAAATTTGGACTTAGATAAAACTTAGGTGAAGCCACTGAAAACCTCAGAAGGAGGCAATTTCTTTTTAAGAAAGAGCAATTAAGAGAGCCATGAACAAAGTTCAAATATTTACCTACACACACACACACATGTCCACATGGAATAAAACCCTTTTTCTCACCTCAATTTATCTCCCAGTAAAAAGTGACTTACTGTTGAGTGATTTGATCAGAAGTTGTTCTGCATAACTGTATTTTAAAAGATTATTGGGATAAGTTCATTCTTCTTGTAATTCTACTTTCCAGTCTCTACTGTCCAGACACTTGGAAAGGGGAAGAAGAACAAAAAAGAGAAGAAAGAAATCAAGACTATTTCAAGCATAGTCTTTGGCAAAAACTCTAGATCAAACAGATAAGCATACTCAATCACAGTCTTTAAGAAATTAAACAACCACACTGAACTTCCAAAAATAATATTCAGAAAATAGGACACTAGATAACAACCCAATTTTACTAGAGTTCAGATAGTTTAGTCAAAAATGAAAACTGCTGCCTTGTCTTCTCACTGTGCTTTTCTTGTCACCTTACCAGGTCTAAAGCCTTTGTTACTGAAGAGTAAATATTTTTAAATTCCCTCTGTTGTTCGATATAAAGAACTGTGGTATGAGCTGTAGTTCTGCTGACAAATTTCCTCACTAGGGTAAGCAATCCATTTCTCTTGGATCTTGCAGATACTTTTTCCCATGGCTGTCCTTCGGTTTCCCTGATGCATCATTTTACACATGCCTACACACACCTATTCTCTGTTTCATCTCCTCTACCAGAGCTCAAGTGTTGCAAAAGCAATCCTTTTGCTCAAACTTCTTTAATTTTTTCCTTATATACATGAAGAAAATGAAATACAAAAACATGAAGGGTTATTATTAACATGCTGTGAGTGAAGAAGGAATAAAATTACTTCCTGACCCCAGGCTTTCTTGAAGCCTCTTTTTACCCTGAAGGTATTTTGGAAAGAGAATAAACTGAAGAATACTATAAGCATAGCATTTCAGAAAAGGAAGGAAAGGAGGGAAAAGTTTGTACCTAAGTAACAATCCAGCCAGAACTTGTATTAAAGCTTAAGAGGTCTCAACAGCCCTATGATTTTAAGGAAGAGCTCTATTACCTGCTTGCAAAGTGTACCTGATTTGGCTGATTTGGCTGTACCTGCTGAGATGCCCATGCACAATGACAGCCACTGTACATTGCTCTATTTGCTTCAGCGGAAGAGATCTAAAGATGTTGGTAGAGCAGCTGAAAGGCATATGTGCCAAAATTATATCCCTGAATGGAGCTTTGCTTAGGTCATTTTGTTATGAGAAAAAGAAGTCATACATTTTTAGCACATTAGAATGAGATTAAGGTTGCACAGTCAGGCATTCAAAGATGCAGGAAAACACCAGAGTTAAGGTTTTATGTGAAAATTAAATTAGTCTCATAAGACAGACATTGTAAAACTTATCATTATTCTGAAGTCAAATTTTTCATTACTTTATCATTTACTTCTCTTTCCTCTCCCCAAGTAAGATCAAGTACTGCCTGCCAGATTTCAAGTGAAAAGCATAGACTGTAAGGTTTCTCCTCCTATCCATCCAAGTGAAGCAAGGTGCAGGACATTTTCCCTTCATAATATGAAAAGAAAGAGTAATTTTCTGTCAGCTTATTCTAAGAAGAACACCGATACAAGCCAGGCTGAAATCTCTCCCCTCCCCACCTCTCCTGAATGAAGACACCCATCTGGAAAACTTCAGCCTAAATTGTTTAAGCTTTGACAGCATTAGCACGGACAGTTAAAAGCACGACCTTCTGGCTGAAAGCGTTAAGCAACCTTAAGCATAGGTAGCCTTAGTAGTCCTGTCCATCATACATAAACATAAACAGAAGAATGACCTCACAATATTCTGAAATTTTTAGAGTGGGAAGGAGATCCACTGCCAGAGCTGTGTGTGGAGTGTGTTTAATGCCTCTTCCAGCCGATGCTATGGCATCCTTCAGTAGCAGGATTAACAATGGGTATCTGCACATTTTCCTACGGCATCTCTGCCAAAACAACTTTGCCGTGGCCTTCCAAACCTTCTGTCACACCTTCAGTCTCTCAATTACCCTACCCCTAGCTCCAGGAAGACATCAAATATTCCTTTTCTCTCTAGATGCTGAGTTTATAGTAGCAGAGTTTTTCTTCTGCCCACATGTGGGGTTTACATTCCCACTGAAGGACTGTGTTGCAGTATATCCCTGAGATCATCTCTCCTCTCTTCCTTGCCCCCGTTTACTGTTCATCTGACTCTTGCTACACATCAAATACTGCTTTGCACTAAAAGACACAACTACAGTACTCATCCCTCTTCTGATCCCTTCTATGTGTTCAAAAACCACACTCAGCTAATTCAGTCACAAGCTACATAACCAGCTGCAAGAACCAGCTGGTGAAATTCACTGCCTTATACAGTGCAACCAATGGCCCCTTCAGCCCTCCAGAACTATCAACCTCAAAATCTCTGTAATGAAAAAAATTATCCAGAAACTAGTTTTGAGGTTAGTGTTCCTCAGCTAAGACATATAAGGATATCAATGCTAATAGGTGGTTTGGTTTTGTGTTTGGTTTTTGTTTTGGGATTTTTTTGTTTGTTTGAAGAGAGGGAGCAGTGCTATTTTAAAAGCATTGATTGTAGGTGAATGGTAGAAATGTAATGGTAACATTCACTGATCATCAAAACAGGATGCACACACAAAGTTTATGTCAAGCAGTACCACAGGGTAAAGCCATGTTCTTCCTTGCTCCCAATGTCCAGCTGTACAATAGGTTCAAACCAGCTGAAATCAGCTGTCAGGTATTTACTGCCTGCAGATTGGGCAACCCAAAAGTTGCTGAGCATAGAGAAAAGGCCAACCATTAGAGCTCCACATGGGTAAAACCTACACATAACTCAGCATGCACCAGAGCACTGTGGAGATGCTCCTCTGGCATTGTTCTTGTGCTTCTTCATATTGGAAAGGAGCCAAGTAAATTCAGCAGTGAACAGGGGTGAGTGATTTTTAACTTAAAGCTCACCAGTCTTCATTGCTGGTGTTTCCCAGGCTACGAAGCAGACTACCATCATCCTTCTCTAAAATCTATGTAATTTACAATCATGCACCACTTCAACATTATGATTAAAGTGGACAGGCTGATCCAGTCTGGAGACAGTTGTATAGACGAAAGTTCATTTCAAAAAACCTGTTGCCCTGGGGCGCTCCTGCCATTTCCATCAGGACGGTTCAAGTTCATGGCCTAGATAACCTCCGTGACTGCGTGCCTCCCGAGTCTGTGAGACATATCACCTGACTCAGGACATCAGCAGAAGCCCATGAAATCATCCCCCTGCCAGGATCAACACCTCCAAACAGCCTCTGTACTGTTTCATATAAGCACTTCTAGGCCAACACAAGGTCATTTGGTTGAAGAGGGAAATCTTTGGTTTGTGTTAGCTAAAATTAGTCGACGGGTGCAAAGTAGTCTTTTACTTTGCTGTTAGAAGCTTGAGAGTAGCTGGATGTTCTAAATGGAAAAATTATTAGTATAACAAGGAAATATCTTCCTTTCAAAACTGCTGTGACCTCCATGTGGCACGGAGCTCTCAGTTGTCTTAGATAGAGTGGGGTTTTAAACACAGCAGGAGAAAGGCTTCAGGTTTGGATTTTCTTTTGTATCATTTAATTCTTTTACAAGTTGCTGCATTGAGTTCTGTAACTACTGTGCAGATAAAAGCTAACTGGGCAAAGAGCTCTTGAACAGAAAATATTAATGAACAAAAATTGATAAATTCCACACTTTTAATATTTTTCCCCAACACTTATTTGTTAACTTCCTTGAAGAAAGCAGTAATGCAATAAAGTGTATGCTAAAGTGGGGGAAAGAAACGAGGTTACCATGTAACAGAAATAAGTAGAAATAATGAATTTTCTTTGTGACATGATGATGTCACTTACTTTGCCATCTGCAGCCAGCTTAAAATCAGGGTTTCCAGAAAATAACAGCCTACAAGGACACCATGCAGGTTGTTGCAATGGAAAGTCACTTTCTAGACACATGCGCTCACAAATCCTTGAGCTGTTTTAGGCCCCAGCGGCTTTTCTCCCACTGGCGTCCTGATAGAAAGCAAAATATGACAAGGGGGCTCTCAGTAGGATAGCACTAATGACATTATATTCTTGTATATTTGATTATTGGTTGATATGAGCATAAATTCTGAGACCTTCAATAATCTGTTCCCTAAATGTACAATTATCAAGGACCCTAAACAGTCCATTACAAGCAAAGTTTCAAATTTACAATAATAATGTATTGTTATTTTGCCCATCACAAAGCCAGAAGATAGATGGGCAGACAGGTTTCTGTTCCTGAAGCCCACTCTTTGCACTGTGTCTTCTCCCCCTTTGTGCAGCCAGTTCCCTCAGCCTCAACAAGTCCTGATCTCTTCACTTTGCTGCTTAACTTCATGGGAACACACAGCAAATTCACACCTATTTCTGTGTGTTCTTCCTTCAGACACAGCTCATTTCCTCATAGTTCAGTTCCAAGGCATAAAAGGTAAATGACAATTTACAGGAGATATTTAACCCTATTCTGTCAAATATCTAGGGATTAGACTGATGATACTGCAGCATCATAGCTGTCAGCTGGGATTGATAATGAGCATGCGGACAGATTCCCTACAGCATAACAGATTCAGGACAGATTTTGCACATGGGAAACAAGGTATGTTTTTGTTTTCACTTACTAAAACATTAAGTTAAACATTCAATCCATCTGCAACATAAGTTATTTCATTTCTCTGTGAATTTCATTATTATCTCTTAGAGATGTGTTATTTCAATAATACTGTCCAGGATAACCCAGCATTTGGGATTAAGGTTACTGAACCTTTGAGAGTTAGAAAACCACCTTATTGTGAGACCAAGAGATGCAGAAATGCAAAAAACACAGTTTGAGAGACTGACATTTGTACTCTGACACATTAGTACATTGTGTTGGTTTTGACATAATTTGAAGTCTTGTTGCACTGTGTAACATCCGAAGTTAATGACTTATTTGTATTTGTTCCCCTTTACTCAGAAATTGTTTCAGTAAACAGACAGTTTCTCTAATTCACCAAACCACACTGACTTCAAAAACAATGAAATCAAACCAAGTCAATCTATCACCTATTACTCAATCCATTTCAAGAATTTGCTTGACCTCTAAAGCATAGGACAAATACCCAAGCAGCAAGAGCTCTTAGGGAAGAAAATTCATGCCTCGGTCTTTCAATGTAAGCAGAGCAGTATGCCTCGAAGTAAAAGTTACTGCAACATCGACACGATTCCAGCATTGCACCAGTAGCACCAGTTTCTACAGCATGGAAAAATCAAGCCCAGGCACATCAGTCTACCCTTATCAGCTAAGCTATTTCCCCAGGTTTTCTCTAAGAATAAATCTCAAATCCCAAAATACAGAAGTTTAAGGTGAAGTTTTCTTTACACAATCAGCCCAGAATTTGGCAAGACTTGGAAGGCCTTAAAGGGTTAACAATACATCTGCTTTTGTTGACTTTTTAAAATTCTAATTGAAAAAATGAAAAGCTATAAACTGACCATCATGGCCATCAGGTGTTAATATTTCTGTTCATTTGTCGTGCAAAACAAGGATTCCCATTTACTACTTAATTTTTAGTATTTTTTGTTCATAAGCAGCTTTGTATCACCATCTGTCAGTTTTGAACTTGAAAAAAGTTACACCACAGATTGCATTTACACTTTGCATCTGGTCTAAGTACAACATTTTTATATCACTTGAGAGGATATGTTTTCATGAATCTTTACATGGTATCAGATGCAAAAAAACAGAAAAATTGTGCTTTTTTGGTTTTTTTAAGAAAGGAGAAATGTTTAGGACCTTTTTCTATGTCAAAGTTATGCTTAGAAAAAAATAAATTTTAATATCCTAACTAAAAAAGGGGAAACAGAGAAATTATAGAGAAATATTGAAGTGTGGACGCTGCTTTCATAATCTTTGAAGTTGCTAGAAGGAGCTATAATGGACAGTTTGACATAGGTTCTTAAATGCCAGTCTGCAGGAAAACAAATCTGTGAGTTCTTTTTATGTGTGAGGGGAGGTGAACCTGGCTTTTCAAGCTTTTTAAAAGTGATCTTAAAATACTGTGCATACTGGGGAAGATCTCTTAGCAGAGCAGAATCCTCAGAATGCACAACAGGGTGAGTGGCCACAAGCTTTCCCTTTCCATTCTGAGAATGTATTAAGAGTCCATAATTAACCAAGTCGTTGAAAACTGTCATAGAAATCTACATCTGAATGCTAAAGGAAAACAAATTGCAGTGAGGGCAAAGACATTTTTTTCAAGAGAACTGGGGGTCAACCAACAGTACAGTTATCTCTTGGCATCTTCCTGCGCAGACTAGATAACTTTTTTTACTAAATTAGGCAATCTGAAAAGGTATGGAGCTCAATATTCATAGAATGAAGGATTAAGACATAACCACCTATAACAGCTAAGAGCTCGAGGAGCCTTATTTAAACAGTTTCTTTTCGACTTCCCAGTCTTTGAATAACAAAGTTCAAAGAATGAAATAAGAAAAAGTGACAGACTATTTCTCCTCTACAGAATTGTAACAATTATGCTTATTTCTCTTTTCGCTTTAATAATTTTATCCACACAATATAAATAAATTATGTCCTTAGCATCTAGCCATAAACAGAATTCCTCCGGGTACAGAAATAAAAAACTCCATTGAAAACTGCAAATTAACGTCCACACCAAATGAAACACAGGCTAGCCATCTTCTAGAATTGCGGTTTTTATTGTCATTTTTTATGATACAGTCTTACAAAAGCAACGCACTTTGCACATTTTTTATGAGTCAGAATATTTAATAAATGTTATATGTTGTCACACTACAGGTGCATGGTGTGAATAAACTGCAGTGAATATTATCTTTCTCTTCTAACCCATGTCACCAAATGACTTTCTAAGGTTTCACTAAACAGGTGAGAAGTGCACAAACCGCCACAAAGTAATGTGACAACTGGACCCTCCAGCCTAGAATACAGCAGAGACTCAATCATATGAAAATATCTACTGCAGCTAGTTAAAATAATCCACTGAAGATAACTAAGGCTTTAAAACATTTTGTCTGAGAATACACATTATTTCAGCTGTGGGCATGCTTGGGTTCAGAAGCTGGTTTCTAAAGTAACAAGCAAATATGTGAGCTAACAGAACAAACAATAAAATGCATCTAATTGAATCCCTCATTGTTGGAACTAAATAAAATAATCTTAATCATCCTGAAACCTTATGTTCATATCCATTTTTGTACCTTCTGAGTCTAGCTTTTTACGTTAAATGCCAGCAGTCAGCCACAGAATGCTCATCACATTATAAAAAATTAAAAATTAGAAACTAGTCAGAAATAAAACACTCTGCTATAAAATCTCTGTAGAACAAAAAAAAACAAAAACAAAACAAAACAAAACAAAACCACCAAAGGGCACAGCCCTCTCAAAACATGCAATGAAATTGCCATTGACATCTATTTCAACAGTGTACAGCAAAAGACCAGGATGCGGCCCCACAAAAACTGCTTCAGAGTTGTTTACAAAAAACATACCAGTTTACACTCAAGTCCTGCACTTCATACAGATTGCCCACAGGTCAACAGCATAGCTTAGTCTATAAAAGGACTTCAGAAGACAGATTTTTATGTGATTAAAAGACAGATTAAAGGAGATGTTGTTTTGAACTTTCATTTATTTAGATCAATTTACACTATGAAAAGTGTTTTCCTTAAACAAAATCTGTGGAAGGTCTATACAGGGCTATGTCTCCTTTTCTGGTACTTCAAACTTATTAAATGCTGAGTAATATGAACCTAACCATAGCCTTTCCCTTAAAACTAAAAAAATCTGGATATTCTCTCTATCAGCAAATAAAGATAAGAGCAGCATGCTGAAAATGCCAATTTTACTGCATATTTCAAGAGGTGATAACACACTTTTCTTGACAAATTCTCTTTTCTCTACCCAAAAATCAATAACTTAACCATGCTCTTTTCCTTGAAAAAAACTCTGGAATTTTCTGAAAATAGCAATTACAAAGTCATCTTGGTATTATTACAAATTTACGACATCTCAAGAGCACAAATAATTTGTAATTATGGCATGGTGGGAAATAAGTAAACATGCAACCATTTATGGTGGGAAAGCCTTTAGGAAAATTTTACTTCTGCAAATACACATGAAAATGCTGAAAACTAATTGAAGAATGTGATATAAGTGCTTTTATACCTATGCAAAGGTTCACATTCAGCCAAGAACTCTACTTGAAGAGATGAAGCCTACAATGGCTGAACACATGACATTTACAAATAAAAGCAGCTGGCTATGAGGAGTCTCTTAAAACTAATCAATTTTCCAATACATTTTATTATGGTTGTCAAAAATCCAGTGATGCAGGTTAGTAGCATGGAGCTATAAAAAGCCCCACACACCCTGCCAGCTGCATTATCTTTGCTTGTTTGAAAGTCTGACAGTTTCCCTTGATTAAAATAAAGATACTTCATTATGAGCATTAAGCATTGCTTTATGAGTTATGTAAAGTTTATGCTTTTTCATTTATGCTTTAGAATTTTAACCACATTGTCTCACTTATGCATAATCCATCAACCCAGGTGACAAATAGTCTTCTATATTTACACACTAGGAATATACAAGGAGCATAGTGTATTAGCAGCTGAAACTACAAACGCCACTGTCAATCAAACTGGCTAGCACAGGACCATATTTCTTGTCACCAAGAGGCTTAAAGCAAAGAATCTGTGCCTAATTCTCTTAAACCTTGCAGGTCAAAAGGTTTTAAAATTATTTTTGACACCATTTCTTTGCTTTGTCAACAGGCCTGAGTACTTTTTAGTATGTAAAGGATATCAAAAAGCTGCTCATCGAAACAGTCTGGCATTAGCAATTTATGGATTTAATGTCTAGAGTGCACAGTACTTCCACTGGTACAACAGCAGCCGGTTCTGGAGTGAGAGGATGAAGATGTGGCTGTAGGACTAACTTTTATTAATGCAAAACCTCCAAACCAATGCATTGTGCTCCAGGCAACCAGCACTTGTTGCACCAAAGCCACTGTACAGCCTAAAGCTGTGCACTCAAAACACCCCATTGTCAGCGCAAGCTGTCGCTAAGACACTTTTCCTGCCCAGTGGTTTTATGCCTGTTTCTAGGTCTTGCTTTCCCCACACACGCTCAAACACAAAATTGGGTCGCTAAACAGCAGCAGTATTGTCCTCCTAATTTGTTGAAGCACTCTGCACAGAGATGACAGCCACCACCCCTGAAAAATCAGGGCTTTTAAAAATTTTCAGGAACTCAAAATCTTAAGGCTTTCTTACTAAAGATGCTGTTCTGCAGCAGGTCCAAACCCCAGTTGAAGTTTTGGCCCCATCCTGACAGGTCAGCAGAAGGAAATAATTTCTTCCCAGCGGGGTTTACAGAAATTCTGAAAATAGTGGATGATTGAAAAGCAAGCCTCCCACACAAACTGCTGGCTGCAACTCCTGGGGACAGTAGCCAGTATCTTCCACTGTCTCTCCAGCAGTTTCAAGACACAGTCCCTGTGATCTGGCAAGGAGCAGAGTCAGCACAGCACCTCTCAGAGACACAAGAGCTGACTCATAACCTAGAAATTACTACACAAACCACTTCCCAGCTTGTCTAACAAAGCAAGGCTGCTGTACCTCCTAGCTGAGTGAAAAGATTTCTGAGCTGAGAGGTGATGTAAGCAATGAAAACACTTACATGGTGCGGAGAAATAGGCTGAAAGTCAAGCAACAAATGGGGAGAGTTTGAACTTGGTGACTCAACTAAGGATTTGAAGAAGAAAAAAGGACAATAGAATAATGCAGAGGGAAAAGGTAAAATAGATTAATGTGAAAGAAAAAAAAAGGATATCAAGAAGAGAGAAGAATAGATTAAGAATAAAGAGAAATGCATTATATTTACACTGAAGAGATCATCAGGACTAGCGTTCACTGGCCCAATATTACATTCAAACCTCAGAATAAAAAGAAGCAGAGAGGGAAGCTTAAAAATTCTGGAACAATAATGCTCATTGGACATGCCCAGAGGTACTTATGAGATCATAGAATAACTTAGATTTGCAAAGGACTATTGCAAAGGATTATTGAGTCCAACTATTTACCCACCACTGCCAAGTCTAGAACCAAACCATGTCCCTAAGTGCCACCTCTACACATCTTTTAAACACCTCAAGGCATGGTGACTCCACCATTTCCATGTCTTTTCTGTGAAGAAATCATTCCTAATATCCAGTCTAAACCTCACCAGGCACAACTTTAGACCATTTCCTCTCATCCTATGTTATTTAGGGGAAGAGACCAATCCCCTACCTCACTACAACCTCTTTTTAGGTAGTTACACAGAGTCAGGTCTCCCAAGTCTCCTTTTCTCCCAGCTAAACAGCCCCAGCTTGCAGAGCCACTGCTCACAGGACTTGTGCTCCAGATCCTTCACGAATTCCACTGCCCTTCTTTGGACTCAGCACCTCAATGTCTTTCCTGTAGTGAGGAGCCCAGAACTGGATACAGCACTCAAGATGCAGCCTCACCAGTGCCACGTAGAGAGGACCATCCCTTCCTAGTTCTGCTGGCCACGCTACTCCTGTTACAAGCCAGCATACCATTTGCCTTCTTGGCACTTCCCAAAACTTATCATTGAGAGCTCCCTCTGAATCAGGGAACAGGTATTTGAGATCCTGCAACATCAGGCTTCAGAAAAGTATGAGCACTGTAAGAAGAACAGGTTCTTAGACAGAACAAAGATGATGCCTCTGTGCCAGTGAAATTGGTGGTGCTTTGAGTGTGGTAAAGGATGCAGCAATGATGAAAACAGGTGCTGGTGTCCCTTCACCTTTGCGTTACTGCAGAGCTATCATTGCCAAAGACTACATTCGTCCCCTATTTTCAAAAGGCTGTAAAACATTAACATACAATTGTCCCCAGGCTTTCCCAAATGTTAAGCTTAAAACAATTATTATTTACAGCAGCAACAATTATATGCAGCCTGGAAGATCCTAGCCTTGCTGGAATGGGTTACCTCCACATTCTTCCCCAGCCTTGCAAGAGTTAATTCTCCTGTCTGCCAAACTGCTTAATTCAGACACTGAAGCAGAGGGAAAAGGAGGGGGAGGGAGGAGAAAAGAGGGGGAGTTTAGCCAACAGAGCAACTCTATGCAGCCCCTAGAAGTGCTCTGAGGCTGTATTTTGGCCCACAGCCCAATGCTGGTGAATACCAGTGGCTTCAACTATATTACATGAAATACTATCATTATGTTATATCCATGTTCCTCCCTGCACTGTGTGGGTGCACTGAGTCTGGTTTTTGTTTTGGTTAAGGGCAAGGACACTGCATTCGACAACCCAAACCAACACTCACAATTAAAACAGTGTATTTCATGACAACATAAGCACTGGGACATAAATATCAAGTCTGTTTAGATAAAAATTCTTATGAACCAAACCAAAGGAGAGACAATGAGCTATGGAACACTTGCAAACAAGGATAACAGCTCAGCCTTCCTTAACTTTACCCTGTTGGAACCTTGTGTCAGGACAACAGATTACTTACCTGTTACACCTCCCTTCTTTTCCTGCAGTTTTACTATACAATTCAGGAAGTAGCACAGCCACAAGCTTCTTATTTATCTGAAGACAGAGATGGACACAAACCTCACCCCGAGGTTGACCTTTGAAAGGGTTGCAACTTGTCTGTCAGAATAGGGTAAGTGATAGGTAACAGCCCATCATAAGAGCAGAAAGAAGAGAAGGAATAAAATACACCTTCCATACTGGAAAGCAAGAGAGTTGAAAGGCAGAGATAAAGGATTCTCATTAAGAAACAAGGTGAAAGAGATACATATATCTTGGAGCAGAGACTGCAAATCTAGTGAAAAACAGGAGAAAAGGAAACCCTCTGTGAGAACAGAAACAGACCAGAAGAAAGACGGCAGCCACATGATGAACCCATTTTAACCTCAAAAATAGGAAGTATAGGAATTTGCGCTGTTACTGGAGAACCCAAAAAATTTCAGATGTTTACAAGGTAAGCAAATTATCACTCTTAGTGGTGGATTACAAAATGTAGTTCAACTCAAATAACTTCTGAGCAATTTGAAGTTTCTACTCTTCTTCTTTTTAATATTTATTTTCTTTAGTAACTTTCTCTTCCTATTCCCAGATCAATTACATGTTCCCCTTTTAATAAAATTAAAGATAAGTTTTTAGAAAAATAATTATCTCCCTTTCAGTAAAATAGGAAAGGCCTTTACAACCCTTACTTTCGTCTTTTTCCCCATTAACAGCTGCCAGTTCCAGTGTGCTCCTTTCATCCATATTAGGTGGCATTACAGATGGTTCTGCTTTAGTGTAATGAAAGTGCAAGCTTTTCCACTGATTTATAGCTGAGTAATATTTATATTGCTTAAAATACTACAGTTTTATATGTGACATAGAGCTTCTCATGGTTCCTCAGATGCCTCTTCAACAAAGTGGAGTACATTTTCCATATTGAACAAAAGGGTAATGCTAATTGATTAAAGAACACCACACAAGCAGTCATGTTTAGAGCTAAGAGAAAATTCAGGGAATTTCCAAGAAACTAGAAAGCAGAAGAACATTGGTAATGTGATGCCATAACTCAGCCTTAGAGAGAAATTACAAGTTCCTTCCTTTTGTAGGTGTGCCATAAATTTCATGCATGTCACACTCAGTTGCTCACTTTACCTGGTGCGTTACAGGTTTTCCCAACCAAAATTTCTCATGCTATGGAGCTCTGACTGCTTTCAACTCTTTCTGTTAAAAGAGTTGCAGTCTAAGGTGCAAAACTCTTTGGAAACATTTCCCTTTGTTGAGAAAGGTACTAAAAAGTCTTGCCTGCAAGAAAAACAAGCTATAAATTGGCAACATCAGGTTTCAGTAATAATCCCTTCTCATTCTCTAGCTAATTCCATCTAATTCTCAGAAGTTTTGCTTGTCTGAGTTTGAGATGCTTCAGATATGGATAATGCAGAAGAAACTCCCAAACACAGAACATCCAAAGGTACTAGGCAATGCAGCAAGGCTGTCAGACTTGTTAGGACAGATCCAACATTGATTCAATGTGTACTCTGAGGAGGGCCCAAGAGCAGGCTTTCATCCAAACCTATTGAATCCTGGTTTAATTTCATGTTTAGGCTGAGGTTTGGACACGTTAATATTTTTTTGGGAGTGATTCATCCAAAACTTTGAGTTATCCAGGAAAAAATGTGGGATTAAATTAATCCTAGATGTTAGTATTTTAAAAGGAAAAGCCATGTTTAATATGATCTGAATGGCACTAGAAACGTGAAGTCACAGAAAAATGATACATTGATGGAACAATAGCATAAATTACTAAGATCAGTGCATCTTAAATAACAAAACATATTCAGAAACAGTCTTTAGGAGAGAGATCCTATACCAAGCAGAATTGGCTAAGAAAACAACTCAAATCTTGCCAGCACCAGGAAAAAGCAGCAATAAGGGGTGTTTCACCAACCATGTACCAAATTAGCCCCCCCCTAATCCAGCTGAGTACTCCATAACAGCTGCTTTTGGTTGCACATGCAGTACAGGCAGGCGTGGAAATCCAATTCCATTTTACTCCTCTACACCCAGCCCCCAATAACCCACAGCAAAAAAGCTGCTGCACTTTCTTGCCAAGACCCAAGACTCTGGGATTTTAATCTGGGAGGGAGAGAAGGAGAAACAAAGTGAAGCCTGCAGCTGGTTTGAGTCTCGGGTGGGAAAAAAATTGAGAAGTCATAAACTATTCCGTTTTTCAAGAGAAGATGGACTCAGGAGTTTGGAAAGAAATTTCTGATTGCATTGAAGAGATTAAAGTAGTGATAAAAAAATAAGTTTCAGAAATGGAAAATGGTCTGGAAAAGAAATCTCCATATCTCCATATCTAATCTGCTTTACTTCAGCTATCTAATCAAATGGTGATTCTGCACTGTGGGCTCCTACTGGAAATATCATATGGAAAGATTGGGTCCCAAAATATTTATTTCCACAGTGAAAGGCACATGAGATGCTGAAACAACCATCAGTTTTGTTGATGTTTACATTGTGAGTATTCAACAGCAGAAAAGTCTTAAGTGATTATTTTTGTTGTGAAAAGAAATGACAGGACATTTGTATTTTTAAAGCATCTGAGTTTATCAGATTATGATTTTTAGCATATTTGTGGTCTTTCCCTAAAGCATATTGTTTGTGTTCCTATCAGCTCAAGTGTTCCTATCCTGCTAGCCAAAGCATTTATAGAAGAAAGCACTTTTATATTCTAACTGGGCCTACACTGCTGTATATTATGGACCTCTCTCTCACTCCCCGGCAGAGATTCACAAGCCACCGGACTCCAAGCTGGGAGCTGCACTTCTCCTGACCAGAGGAATGACAGAATGACAGGAGGGACTCTTGATTTCCACCTTGCAAGAATACAAAACCAGCTTGCTTTACCTTCCCACAGAGCTCTCCCCATAAGTTTGCCTGAACACTTGCTTCAGTTAATTTCAATTTCCAGTGCTTTGAAGGTACTTAGGTTTAGGGGGAAAAACAAAAAGACCCCCTTCTCTCACCATGCAAGAACTTAAGCAAAGCATTCAAGGCAGCAGATTGTAACTGCAAGCAAGGCAATGCAGCAGAGCAAAACGTGCAATAAAGAAGCTAAGAAGATGCTAAGAAGCTGTAAAGCACAAAGTCAATATAATCTTTTCCTCTAAATGCTGTCCCTTCAACCAACTGCCTGAAATGAGTGATTGATGCTCACCAAACTCAAAATCCTAGTCCCATATGAAGCAAGTTGCTTTCATATTGCCATTGTGTGCATGTCTGAGGGTCACCCAACACAGGGAACCAACCAGGCAGGGCAGGTTGAGGATAATCAATACCCCTGTGCAACTTGTCTCAAATCCCTCTTTCTCTAAAAATGATATAGCAATGTGATACAGGAATTTTTACAGAAAGTCTGCTAAGTACTGCATGCTGACAATGCACAGGGACAAAGCCCAGCTGCTGCACAGGTTTCTTCTACACAGGGGGAATGCTACACAGGGAGAATGCACTTCTGTGAACATTTGTGTGCACACCCAGCATGTCTTGAAAGCAAAGGGGTAAAATCCAAAACCCCCTCTTCCAACCTGTCGAGTCACACACATTCAATAGGTGAGTCTCTGGTTCAATGCCTTCTTCGGACTTCCCTCCACTGGCCCCAAATCTTACATATTTCCAGCCTACTGCCATAATTGCTTTGTTCTCTGCTGCAAACACACACAGAAACTCCCCAACAGACCCAGAGTACCCAGTATATCAGGTCATCTTGTAAAGAGGCAAGACCTAAGCAGAAACCCACATTGATGGGGACCTGTTTTTCTGTTCCCTTGAGAAATCAAGAAGTTGCTTCTCTCCTTTGTGATTCAGCCAGTCTTGCGTTGTATTCTTCCAAATGATCAACTGCTTTCTTTCAACTTAACTTTGACTTCTCCTCCCCCATTTATTTAAAGATTGGAATGAAGATATAATTTCCAAGAGTACTATTTGTTTTAACCTAAATTACATTTGGCCTGTTTGTTCCTCGCTTAGACTTCCAATATTCAGAATTCACAGTGGATTTACTACTTTCACCCAATCCCTATATTTTTAAAAAATATTGCAAAATCAGAGGATAAAAAGGCAAAGATGATGAGAATGAAGGAATACAGGGGGAAGGACTTTCCTTAAGGTTAGAAGCTGAAGTAGTTGGACATATTTCAGACAAGAATAAAGGCAGCACATAGGAAAAATTATGGAGTGAAGTATGCAAAAGATGGTCACAACAGCTATTTTTCCTAATTTAAATTTAAAACCAAGAGGCTTATTCAAATTTGTGAGCTCCTGGAAGATTCAAAAAGTCACTCAACTGAAACACATGCAGTATACCACTAGACCAAGGAATTATAGGCTGCTGGAATTAGTCAAACAAAACAAGGTAGGTGGATCTATACAGGTGGATATAGAGTTAGTAATGACAACTAATTTCAGAAACTTATTAAATCACGTCCCATAAGGCTTAAGACAGATTCCAGAAAAAAGTATGATGAAACTATGTTTTCCACAATCTGTCTCAAAGTTCTTACCCAAAACGGTAATCAACTATCCCAACTGGAACAAAAACCAAATTATTTTGATAACAGAGGGGGAAAAAACCAAGGTAGGATAGGAAAAAGTTTTGCTTCAAATCATAATCCTGTTGAGCCTTCATTTATCTTGTATATCTCTGCTAATGTTGACATTTTTTCCATTGCATGTCATCAAATGGAAAAGACTCCATGAATGAATGACACATTAAAGAACTTCATGGACTGTGAAAGAGTTGAAGATAAAAAGCCAAGCCAAATTCCTGTCTAAGAAATACATCCTCCTCACCTGTGATGAGGTGAGCAGTCTGGCTGGTAAAGCTGAAGGTTTTGGTAGCATGGATCTTCACATCACGGTCCTGTTGAAGAGATTATATGAATAGAAAAATCCCATTTCTCGTGGATCATCTATTGGAAACTGGCCAAAGAATGTTAAGATTGCAAGGCACACATTAAAAGAAAATGCAGTAGGGATCAGATGAGAAAGTAAACTATGGAGGAAGAATTAAGCAAATACAGTTCTGTCACTGAGCTTCAGAATGGCCAGTTCCCTTAAACTGAGGAAACTCTAAGATAACCTAATAGAAAGGAAAGTACTAGGCAGAAATTACAACTGAAAATTGAAAATCCCAGAGACATAATTTACAAATTAGTTGAATTGTTTATGAAGACAACTGCTTTGGCAATTCAAAAAGGGTTGGTGGACTCAGAGAGAAAGAAGGGGGAAAGGTAGGTTTTTCCGGTTGAAACCAAAGGATTAAAAATACTGCATAAAGATCTGGGATGCAGATTATTTTTAAAATTTGTTGGACATTTCAGTGAGCGTGGGAAAGAATTACCAAAAAAAATTAAGAGTGGACTAAATTATCATACTTTAAAAGATCTGTTTAATTTCCTATTAGATCTGTTTAATTTTTTTAATTAGACCACACTGGTATCTTCTCATAAAAAAAGTACTAAATCCTAAAGGATTTATTTGAACCAACATTAAAAGTTATAAATAATAACTTGCAAGTAAAGATAGCAAATATAGATTTAAAAAACAGTATTGTTTTTGAACACTAAAGTTGGTTAACCTTGGTAGCAACCAAAACAGTAATGGAAAAGTTTTGATTGTTTCAAATCAAGCCTGTTTTGGGAAGATGCATTTCGTATAGAAACAAGCAGTGGGATCAATGCCTGTGTGTTGTTTCTGTCAGATTTTCTCTCCTGATGAACACAGGCAGTTAGATCAGATCATAATCTCTCCTGGCCCTTAGTCCTCTGCATCTTGCAGTGCCTGCAGTTCTGATTGCATGTCCCATAAGCCTCCAAAACATATTCCATTTAGTCATACTTACACCTAAGACTAATACATATTTTGTTATACTTTCTCCTCCCTTGCAGCTGGCAGATTACTTATTACCATTTTCCATTTCCCACTCAATCACTTTACCCTTTGTATGCAGCTCTTTATTGTGTAAATAGCACTACCACATGTTTTACATCTTCTCCCTCTGGAAATGAAGATTATATTAGCACAGTTACACCATCCTGCACCTATCCTCAGCTTGTATGTGATTCAAACAGAAATTTGTAACACTATTAGGAACCTGACCTAGATCTAGCTTTTGAAATTACTCTGCATAGAAGCATAAAATCAGGACTGGCTTAAATCACCTTGGCAAACACTCAACACTTAGGCAAAACTAAGTATACATAAATTGCTTTGTTTAAACCACTGTTAAGACTTAGAAAGAGAAAGGACCCCAGAGCCTGACAGGTAACCTAGTAAAGAACAGAATTAAATTACTGTTGATTTCTAACTGGTGCAAACGAACACCTTATCAGTAGGCCAAAGAAATCACGTAACTACATGAAAAGGTCTGATATAGGAATGATTAAGAAGCCTGCCATCCCAGTATCTTCAGTCCCAGAAGACAATAGCAGCATTAGCTATTGCTGTAACTCTTGGTAGTAACACTGTTGTGATGAGCAAACAATGAGGATAATGAGCAATAGACATCTCACCTGTGAGTCTATCAGCATCTTTCAGGGCTGCTATTTGCACAGGCTAGCACTGAATTTCAAGCACTGTGCATTAAAGTATACTATTCACAGAGTGACCTCAGCGTTCCCCTTTTTCAGTTTTGCACATTAATCTTCTCTGTAAAACAGACAGATTGTTTCATAGGGTGTGTCATTTCAGTAAGCTTGACTGATGCTCAGCAGCCCCAGCTATTCTTACCCATTTACTTCCCACTTTAGTGGGAAGATCATGCTATTCAAAGGACAGCTATACTACAAGAGTTACTATTGCAGCTCAGAGAGAGGGTTTCACCCAGATCCATACTATCTTGTTGCATAGTGCCTCTTTTCCATGCTCTAACTCACACTGTCAGCCAATACATCGTCTGCACACGATGTTTTCAACTGGTTTAATTTTTGCCCACACAATGAATTAGAAATGCAAATCTGAATGCTCTTGTTCTTAATTATCCTGTCAGCACCAGCAGCCAAAGAATTATGGATTTAGGTGTTCAGATTTATACCACATTTGGACACAGTACAATTGAGTGAATTGAGTGAAACACCTTAGGAAAGCAGCAAGTACCAACCTGGAAAGTAAAACCAGAGCTACAAATCTACAGAACGCAACAGAACAGCAGTCTCTGACGTGTGTCAATAAGTATATACCAGTGTCCTTCACGGGATTTACAATGTATACATTAAGAAGCTAGAAGGATTTAATTAAATTGCCATACTGACAACCTTTAAGCTAACTGCATATGTCTCAGCATCATATATGGTGTGTGAGATACCACCACAAAGAGGTGCATTCCAGACAACTCATGCCCATATTTTGAATAAGAAATTATTTATTTTTACTTTTGTCTTGTATTCTTACTATGGAATAAACAACAAAATAAAACATGTCACATTTTATTTATTCTTTTTTGTCCTTTCCAGCCAAGCATAGTCTCAGTCTGCAAACATTTAACATTTTCTGTGGTGAAGCATCAGTTCTTTACCACAGAACACATCTGAGGGTTATCCTCTTCCCTTAACTCTAATAAATTATATAACTCAAAGGTTGATCAAAGCACTCTCTCAACTTGAGCAAAGTAATGAAAGAAAAGTTTAAATTAGAATCATTTAAATATCCTCAGTGGCTAGGCATGGCAGAGAAAGGAGGGAGTTGGGGTTTGTCGCTGATTTTTTTTTTTTTTTTTTTTTTAAACAGACATAATCAAATCTCTTTTAAAGTTGCAAGTAATTCCTAGCTAGGAGAGGGCATAACACATATGGAATTCAATTCCTCTTTGAAAATCATGTGTTTGCATTCCTCCTATATGATGATTTTTACCACACCAGAAACTTCCTAATTAATTGCAACCTATTTCACTATACTGAAACAGATGTAAATAGAAACTTTTTCTAGTCGCTATAACCATCCTCACTACACATGTACATAAACGAGATCACTACTGGCTTTGTTCACCTACAGACTAAATTGCATTTCACCGCAGGCTGGGGGATGAATGGATCAAGACTAGTCCTGCTGACTTGGGGGTTCTGGTGGTGGAGAGGTTGGACATGGCCCAGCAATGTGAACTTGCAGCTCAGGAAGCCAAACCTGCCCAGCAGGTCAAGGGAGGTAATCCTGCCCCTCTGCTTCACTCTGGTGAGACCCCAGCAGCAGTGCTGCATCTGGCTCTGGAGATCCCAGTGCAGGAAGGACGTGGACCTGTTGGAGCAAGTCCAGAGGAGGCCACCAAGTTGTTCAGAGGAATGGAGCACCTCTGCTATGAGGGAAGACAGAGGGCATTGATTTTGTTCCACGAGGAAAAGAAAGGCTTTGTGGTGACCTAAGTGGGGCCTTCCAGTAACTGCAACGAGCCTACCAGAAAGATTTTACAAGGGTGTGTAGTGACAGGACAAGGACGAATGGATTCACACAGAGTTAGTTTAGATTAGATATGAGGAAGAAATCTTAACTGTGAGGGTGGTGAGGCACTGGAACAGGTTTCCCGGAGAAGTTGTGAATGCCATCCCTGGAAGTGTTCAGTGTCATGTTGGATGGAATTCTGAGCAACATGGTCTAGTAGAGGATGTCTCTGTCCATAGTAGAGGGGTTGGAACTAGCTGATTTTAAGGTACCTTCCAACCCAAACCATTCTGTGTTCTATGAGCTCCTGCAGAATATCAACAGCTCATTTTTCCCATTGAATAAAGAAACAAAGTCAATTTCCATAACATTTCATTCATTCCTACTCTCACTCTACTCCTCTACTCTAAGAAAAGTCAATGCTTAGCCAGAGCTCTTTAAACAGCCAACCTGAAGCAATTCTGACTTGTAACAGAAAGTGGCTCTAAGGGATGAAACATAAAACGTGACTTGAAAAAGTCCCCTCTTGACATATTTTGCTTCAGAGTCAGGGGGATATTTTCAGAACCTGAGCATTTGGGAAAATCTGCCAAGTGACTAAGCTTGGTTTTAAGTACAAAAAGGCTGGCAGAATCACAGGAGAGCTTAAATTATTGGAGAACTTAAAAGTGAGAAAAAGCTAAAGCAGTAAAACCCAATGAAAACAAAATATTGGAGACTGAAACATGCCCAGGAGAGGCAAACATGGCCTAATGCCAATCAACATCATCTTGAAAGATGGTACTTATTAAGAAGAGAGCTTCATACTCAAGAGGCTGTTTTGGAGTAAGCCATGGAATCAGGAGGAAGGTAGTTCAGATGATGTGTATTATCAGTGGAATACTTACAATAGGCTTGCTAACAAAGACTCCTGAAAATATTAAAAGACTAAAGAGAAATATGCTGTATTCTCCCAGTCCTGCTCTATTGTGACATCTGGAGATTTTTTTATTTAGATATCAGCAACTGTAAACTATTGTCCCAACAGGACTTTCTTTGTGTTTGGAGGCTAAAGGTCTCCATAATGAAGAATAGCTGGTGTTTTAAAGCTAAGAAGCACTAATTCCACTTTATAATCACTTGGGTAGTACCCTTAACTGATGCAATATCATAAAAAGTAAACTTGCAATATCATAGACATTTTTGCAAAGCAACCCCAAAAGGAAAGAAACCTTCTACACAGCCTATAGCATCTCTAAAAGGATCATCATTATGTTAGAAAAATTCAGTCAATGTGATTTGTATGAATATCCAATTTTTTGATCACTTAAGCACTGGATCGGGATCTGGGAAACCTACATTAACTTTTGTTTATAGTAGAGACCTCCTGACAATTTGCACACATCACATTTTTTGGGCATCTTTCATTGCTCATAGGAAAACATGGGAAATAATTCTTCCCCACTTTGCTAAATCTATACCAATTGTAAATTCACACTGTAGCTGTGCCAGTTAGTGACATAGCATCTCATACTTGGTAGTTTCAGGCTCCATGGTAAACATTAAAACTTGCTTTAATATTCATTGTTTTTAAAGTTTGTAGCCTTTTGAAACTTCATTACATGCCTGTCCTACAGTGGCTCAATAATTTGCAGGGGAATGTGTCTCCATAGCTTTTGCATGTTTTAAAAGGGCAGGACTGCAGACCAAGGGAAGAGACCTTACTTCACAACATCTAAACCACTTCACCACACAAGCTTTTCCTACTTCTCCCCACAAAAATTACTTTTGTTTCACCATATGCAAGGGATGTGTAAGAACAGGAAGACAAAGTAAAACTCCTTTTGATAATAAAAAAACAGTAAATGGTAGGATATCATTTTTTCAGTTGAATATCTTGCCTTGGCCTTTACCTAGTCCTTGTCTCACTGATTATCTTTAGGACTCTTTAGGACTACCGCAGTACCTTGGAATTCATACTCAAGATGTTGCCTTCTCACAATCCAGTTGGCTTTCTCCTTCAACTGCCAGCACATCTCATTCCTCATTCTCTGTGTCAGGGACTGTATGAAACTCACAGCAGTGTCTTCAAAAAAAACAACAAAAAAACCCACACAATATTTAAAAATGTCCAACTGTTTCACATCTGCACTGTACTCAGCCAGATTGAAAATGTGTTCTGGGTAAGTGATGGAAACAGGTCAGCGTAAATACTTGGCAACAACAACAGACATGGCAGTGTCCCACATTTTATTTCAAAAGCTAGCACACAGCCTTTATAAGAGAGAAAAAAAACATAAAATCATCACCAAGGACAAGGTGATTTGCTCCAGATAGACATTGAGCAAGACTGTTTTATGTTCAGCCCTAAAAACCTTTCATTATGTAAACCTCCCCAGAGGTAGGATGCATCATTTATTTGATGATCAAAAGGTCAAATATACTTCAATTCTTCAAGTGACATTAAAACTAATATCCTTTCATTAGCATTTTGAGCTGCTGTTGCTGAAGTTGAGCATTTTAACAGCACAGTTACTCTTCCTTCCCCACCCCTTTTCTCCTAGGATGACCCTCAAAAATTATTTCAACCAAAGTTATCTCTGATGAACTTGTACTTGGAAGGAACGTAACTTATTTTTCACACATAAAACCTACTCAGCTTGTTTAAGCACTCAGAACAGAGAGCAAAATCTGATAGAGACATTTTGATTTTTGGAAGCAGCATTAAAAATGTATAACTTCATGGTAGTAGGGGGATATGGTTTCAATTCTAATCTGGATCAGACTCTAAATATTCTGACATGCATCAAGCAGAATTGCCAAAACATATTCTTCCCTTTCAAAACATTCCATTGGCTCTGGCCTCATTAGGCAGTTTAAATGCTATTTCATTTTAAAAAATTAAAAATACAATGTTAAAAGGTTACATTGAAATTGAGAAATTATGTGGAACTGTGGAACTTTATTTATTCTACGTTTGCAGTCTTTGAGGTACCATAGTGTTAGCTATCAGATTAAATTTAGGCATTGCCCAAATGAATAGCCTTTACATTAACTATGTCCATTTCTACCCATTATTCTGGAATGGCTAAAATTAAAACCATTGTTTCTATTTTATGTGGCATGTTAAGCATCTTGCTATAAGCACAACTATGAGAAACACTTCAAGAACCACAGCTGGCTCTGCTTCAGAATAGGATTGGACTCAGTGACTTTCAAAGATCCTTTTCAACCTAAATTGCTCTACAACATCCTTCAGTGTCTTTTTCCACTTCTTTTTAAAATTAATTTCTCAAGCATTTTTTTTCTTGCACTACCAAGTAGATTACACGATATCACACAGGGTTTCTACTGGTCACACAAGTTGCTCATTCGGTATTTAGCATCCCCATGGTATCTCACTGTCTCATCTTGCCTTTCCATTTGGCTACTGCAGAAAACAATTCAAATGTTTGGGGTTTTTTTAATTAATATCATGTCTATAATTCCTTTAAACAAAGGTGTTAGAATGTTTTGGGATAATAATACAACATAATTTTCCTATAATAACTTTTTAGATTTACTGATTTCAGATTTACCTTTTTTGCAGACCTGAAAAGGAAATAAATCCTTCTTAAAGTCAATACCACCATGAACCCATCACATTGCTAATCTCCTATACTCTTTTCCCATTTGAGGGCACAATCAGAAGAGTCCTGTCCCCAATATCATGTGTTTCCACAATCTTACTATTAAATCCTAGATTCACCCGTGTTAGTAGTTTACCTGAATGAGAACAGCAGTGCCACAAGAAAGTGATTTAGACTTAAGGATGTAGCTAAAAGAGCACAGGTAAACAACAAACAAAAACAAAAACAAAAGAAAACCTTATCAGTGGCAGATTAACCTGCTCACACATCTGCAGGTAAATTGCTCCTGTAAGTATATGTATGCCACTTATACCCCTGATTGTAACACCTCTTACATGACGCTCTGAAGAAGCTAACAAATCGGATTTTTTTTTTTTTTTGTAAGAAAATCAAGATAAGTAGTTTATTGCAGAATCCTGCAGGATTTTATTTAAAATGTTATGCACATTATATTAGTAAATAGCCCAAAAAACACTGTGTAGCAAAGTGGCGAAACAACATATCTACTTCAAAACAAGCTTTGCACTCATTATAATGATTCAGAAAGGTGTGGGGACACTTGCAGAACATTCACCCAAACATCAGCTGAACAGTGAGGACATGAGCTGAACTTGACAAATTATTGAAAATTACTAGCAAACAAACAAGACTGTGGTATGAGCTCGAGGTACATTTGCTGAGAAAGAAGGCAGGGTGTATTTAATATTTATGCTGATACATATGATTCTGCCTGTCTGCAGCTCCATAGGCTGAGAGACATCACAAAGTTCCAAATGTGGTTTCTTCTAGGCCATAATGTTTATCCTTAAGTCCCTGAAGAGTTCAAGCACCAGCAGAATAAGATACTTCTCTGACTTATTTTAGGCAAGCCATATTGCAAATTGTAATGATGACCTTGATGAGTAGCAGAAATGGTTTCCTTCTTTTCCTTGCAGCCCACTGCATCAAATTAATCCCATAGTTACATAATATTCAGTAACAACAGAAGTCACGGAGGTATGTTGAGATATAAACTCAGAGGTAGTAAATGAACAGACTGAAAGTTGTGACCAAAAAAGCCATCAAAATTTCACCCTTTTTATAACAATACAGGTTTAAAAACCAAAAAGAAAATAAGAAAATACAAAGAAAAATCTTGGATTTATTATACTTTAAATGGTTACTACATGAGCTTAAAAAAAACCCAAAAAAACCCAGTAGAGTAGCATAGGCTGGCAGAATCAATTCATCTGGTTAAACGACACCAAGATATGCCATTCATACAACTAATGAGGATCAGCATACTGATGGTATTCTAAAGATAGCATTGTTAAATAAGCCAAATATATCCCAGGAATCAAGCCTAATATATATAATGCCAATATATGTCCATTAATTAAGATGACACAGAGTGCTAAAAATACACAAAACTGTAACAGCCATTGGTCCTCTGAACACAGTCCAGCTCTCTAAACCGACAGGCTATGGACACAGGCTGAGAGAGGTGGTCTGTAAAGTCCAGTAGTGTTTGCAAAGAACAGTGCTCAGTTAGCACCATCTGCCTGGAGCATAACATTGTTTCATTACCTGTATCTCTGTAAGTAACTTTGATCTACTCAACAGCTGTACATAAGAAGTGTATTACTAGTTTTTCAAAGGCAATGATTTCACTTAGAATTCATAATGGCAAAAAAATTTAAACTTATCAACCCTCTAAATCGGCTTTTTACAAGAAGAAATTTCTGGAAAACTAGATTAACAAGCCCCTCATGAGAAGCCATTTGAATCAGAATGTTTCCTAAAGGCAAGTTCAACAACCTTGAACTGCACATGACCAAAATTGTCTATAAGGGATGGAACATGATGAGCTCCCTATCAAAGAGGTAGGAGACAGACAGTCAAAGCAAATTAAGGGAGAGGAAAATCAAGCAAAACAACTTGGAAAAAAACATCCCACACAGTAATTCAACACTTTCTAAAACATTTTGTTTTCAGTCATTATCCATGCAGTAGTGGGCCAGGGGAGGAGAGGAAATGAATGCAATGCACAATTCGTGTTTATAGAAGTCTGACTTAGTTTGTTAGTAATGAGAGTACTGCAGACAGCCAACAGTAAAGGTGGAAGCCAGCTGTTAAAAAAATTCCCTCGTAACAATTACCAGTATTGTTCTTCCTTTCAAAATCCAGCAAAGTAACCAATTCTAGTGAGAACAACATAGAAGGGACATAAGCCATGAGCCATGGCTGAGTAGGAATACCTGCTGTGTTTCCATTGCTGACATGGGAGGAATTTCCTTCTGATTTCCACGAACCACAATGCTGCGGCAACCTTGACAACAGCTCATAAGTGACTGCGAATCAGTATGCTCCAGATCCTTTTCCACCCTTGCAAGGTTTAAGTCAAGATGCCGAGTGTATCTGTAGCATATCCAATCTTTCTCTAACAGGCTGCAAGAACTTTGTTCTGCCATCCTTGTTTGCAGAGACTAGAAGCCTCTAACAACTGTGCTCTCAAGAAATGAGTGAAAGTCTAAACAGCCAAACATAAGTGTTTTTTAATTCTTTTCTAGCCTCGTAAGCAAATACAGCTCCAAAGAAATTGCTCCTCAAAAAATGTTTCAAAGAAAACTTATCAAGAATTTCAATAAACAATTTATCACCATCTCTACCTGGTCTCACAGTTTCATCACTTTGGGATCAGATAATACAGCACTCATCACTGCAAAAGCAGCATTGTGATCCTCTTTCATAAGCAAATCAAGAACATAGCTGTGCATAAACCTGTCAAGATTTAGGGTGAGTTACAGTTCTAAACACATATTTTGGACATCTATTGAGTATTTTGCTGCTCTTCTGTTTTTTTGTGAGCTTTTTTCCTAATTTTCAGTGTTTAACATATCATTGGTCTTACAATCTCTTGTTATAAAGAAAACAAAAGAGAAGCAAAAATGTGGCTTTTATGGCTTCAGCATCTGCAGAGTCATCACTAGGCTTGTATCCAAGCCATTTATAAATATACTGATAAAAATCTGAGAAACTAAGAGTAGCTAGACCAAATCAAATAAAGGTCTAGCACAGGTAATAGTGAAGTGCATGACCAAGTAAAAAAAA
>VRYO01002778.1:1910029-1947181 GCA_009812075.1 Sialia sialis | reverse complement strand
TGGATTCTTCAATGAAAAAGGTGCGGCTTATATTCATGAAATTACTGTATATTCTGATTAGCCAATGCTCACCAGAGAAGTCACAGAACCAAAGAAAGTGTGGAAATCAGTGATTTGGGGTACCCAATTTGAAATACTCAAGATACAGGATTTTGAGAATATGGATGTGGGGGAGGTGCTGAGCCTCCCAGACTATACGTACAGACAGTAGTTAGGCTATCACCATAGTTTGATTACCCTCAGTGAGAAAACTGAGATAATAGCTGCCTTCTACATAGCTATTTACTTTGCAAACCACAATATGTTGTGCCGTACATCTGAGAAGACTGATTCAAGAGGAAACGGGACATTCAATTATATTAGAAGCATTTATCTGATTTTAACACTGTTCATGCTGTTCATTGCCACAAGCTAAAAAAACATAAACCCAAATACGCAAATCAAATCTGGACACATAAGAATATTTAGAGGAGTTAGAGTCACCAACCTAAGAAGACTGGATAAAAGCTCCTGCTTCAGTTTTAGCTCAATTTCTCATTAGAAGGGATTAGAATGAAATTTTCATAGAAGCCTCTAATTCCTATGGGGTCTACCATCCTCATCTCAAGCATCTGGTATGGTCATCAGAGAAATGGTAGTACATTAGACAGACCACAAGAACAATCCAATATGGCAATTACTACATGTTTTCTTCTGCTTGATAAAAAGTTAAACAGTCCATCTGATGCCACTGTCAAAATGCAATCTTGGAACAAAGCACCAAATAAACATTTCTTTATGGACAAAAAAAAAAGACCAAAATATGCTCACAAGCAATTTAAATTCAATTCCAGAGATGCAAGATTACCTGCCTAGACCACAGTCTATTCCACCAAACCCTCTGAGTGTTCTTTTGAAAAGCTGCCATGTGAAATATTTCTTTAGAGTGCAGGGAAAACAGCTATCATCACTGGGCTATATAGTTGGGTTAGGAAAATCCAGAGTTCACTGTTTTATTTTTTGAGATCAATATGGGCATTTCAGTAGGATTTTGCTTCTCAGTGAGAAAGGGAAAACAACAGATTATTTTCTTCTAAATATCATTTCTGTTCCTTTTGGGGCAAATAGTACAGCAATCATCTCTCAGAATCAAAAGAGAGGATGAAGAGTATTTGTATCTTTAAGTTACTGGGAATATGTTATACTTAAACTCTCCTTTAGCAAAATGGAGAAAAAAAGAGAGGGGAAGAAACTGCTATTTCTCACTGCTTTATCCAAAATAATCACTTTTGATGATATGCTAATAAAGCAAAAATTACTATTCATATGACCTCTTTAATTTCTTTTCAGGCCAGCATAACTCTGTAGGGATTGTATATTTCATTACCTCTTCCATAATTTTTATGTAATTTAGCAAAAATAAAAGAGAGGTCAAATACATTATTCTTAGAATTGAATCTTAAATCCATGCTCAGACCCTTAGTAATACAGCCCAGCATCCTGTATCAACACTCAGCAAATTCTTTTAAATGCAGATACTGTTCCAATCACAGCAGACACATGATGTCAGTGATGGATCTTCTCGCAAGAGCTTTGTCAGGTAAAAAGAATATCTCACATTAGCCAATGTTAACATGTGATACTACACTATTGAAATAGTATTAGCGATAAACAAATTTTAAGAAAGAAAATTAAAGAGAAGGCCTCTACACATACCCATTGTATGTCATTCCTGATTGCACTTAGAGATTGAAGCGAAATCACACTGAAAAAAGAAGGAAAGGGGTAACATCCTATCAGTTGTCTTGGACAAGAAAGCACGAGAGCCTTTTCTAGCTCCTTTTCCCCTAAGAACATTTTAAACCATAAAAAAATGTAAGAGCAGGAAGAACAATGTGAAGACACAATTTTTCAAGCAGATCTGATAACATTACTTGCTTAAATAGAACAAGCCAGTATCTATAAATGTGAAAAAGTCTCTCTGGCTTTTGATACACATGAAATAGGGAACATCATACAAGAAAACACATTTGTAAAGATACCTTAATATTTCAAATCAGTAAGGAGCAAAAAGAAAACAACAAAAGAAATCCTTCACAGCATCTTCTCTAACTAGAGCCTAGAGAATGGGACTCTACAATGAGAGCTCTAAAATGATCAGTTTTATGCCTTCGCTCCCCAGTCTAGCCACAAAAATTATACTTGCCCATCCTTAGGAAATTATTTGAAATCTACAGCTAAGAAGTGTCTTTGAAACGCTGCTCTACAAGAGCTGCCTAATTAAGTATAATACCTACAGAGTTAATAAAAGGTGTTATTTTCCTCTCACTTGGTTAATAGCTGTTTTTCCCTGATTTCTTTCTACCTGTTCAATGACCAATCAAATTTCCCATAATTTTGCTTGTGTGTCGTATCTTCTGTTACTTGATAAGAAAAAAATTCATGCTCTCCTGGCTCTTACCTCTGGTATTTACCAGATATGCAGAGTTCAGTGCTTAGTAGAAGGAGACCTAAGCAGTGGGATGAAGTCAGCAGAAATTTGCCCAACACTGAACACACTCAAAAAGCATGTTCTGAGCTGTTAATATCCTGCATTTTAGAAGGTGATAACTCTGGTGGTAATGAAGGTACTTTAGAAACTGTTTCAATCACATTAAGAGTTTAAACAAAATAGGCAGGCAAGGCTGAAGACAGTCAGGGGCTATGAAAAACTGAGGAAGGCCTGAAGCATATTTAGGATAATATAAAGCTAAAAACACACTGCATATTTGCTTTGTCTTCCCTATAACAGATTCACTTCTACATCTGTCTGAAGTACTCTTGGAGGAAGAAATAAAATAGAAAAAAGTGTCTGGACAAGTTAGAAAGACATTCCTACACTCCAGAAAGCATTCAGCTCTGAGAAGAGGAGCTAGAAGAAACTAAAAATGGATAGCCTTTAGGAAAATACAGGGGAGCTGGAAGGAATATGATTAGTTCAATTTCTTGAAGAAGAGGTTCAGCTTTCTAACATATGGGGAGAAATGGCTTGTGTCAGGGGAGGAAAAAGAACAGAAATCAGAGCTTCAGTCAATAGTCTGGTTCTTGATCTAAGGCTACCTTTTATGTGCATATTCTGTGGTAATCACCTAAAACTTTAATGTAACAGACTTTACAAACTTAAATTGTAATTTATGTTTTTTATCTAGGATGATCCACAGGAATGAAATTGATGGCTAACACTATTATTTTTGATATCCATGAAATACTTAAACTGAAAGAAGTGAAAAGGGATATTTTGTACCCACGAAACTCACGGAGCTCTCACTGAGAAATGTGCAATTATGCAAATGTGGACTTTAAGAGCATCAGAGGAACTTTCTTCTATTATGCACACACAATTATGAACAAAAGGTCACTCAGTGGTTAGCTAAGCTTCACAGCAAACAGCTTATTTAAGAACCATGCATGGTATAATAAAAACTTGACATGAGTTATCAACAGCTACAGTAATGATATAAATTTGTGACTTGTAGAACTATGAGTAAGCTGATTGAAACAGAAATAAGCTGCTGTGTTTCCTAAACTCAGATAGGAAATAGTGGCACAACCTGGACAAACCATCCTTGCTCTAAAAAGATCATTTCTTTTTCAGGTCAAATTCAGGCATAAAAATAGCACATATTTAATTAAGATATCTTTCTCCATATTTAATCAGTTATACCCAGAGCTTTAATTAATGTATTTTTTTAATCATATTTTTCTGATGAGCAACACATGCAGCTTCAGATCCATGCATATTGAAATGGATTTTTATTAACCATTTGCTCACAAGATGATTTAGAGGACAGTGACATTCCATTAATTCAACACAAAAAACAAACAAACAAACAAAAAAACCAAAACCAAACCAAACCCAAACAAAACTAAATCCCCGTGGTTCAAAGTTCATTAAAAAGATTATATTCTTCAAATGCTTATAGATTCCTGGAGCATAGCTTTGCATTTGATTAATATGTATTATGAATATGAACCACATAATTGTTCACAGCTCATGTCCATCATTATACAGTATGAAAACATCAGTGGGTATAGTGGGTAATAATTTCCAGGGGAATTCCTCAAGAAATTTAAAATTAATATTAACATGACATGTGAATTTCATATCTACCCATATACATTTGTGATCGCTGAGGCTAGTTCCCATTTTGCAAAGAAACTCCTTTTGCACTGCAGTACATCACAATTTTGGTTCAGACGCTTTACTCCCAACAGGACAGAGATCTAGAATCACCTTTCTTTTTTCTTTTTTTTTTTTATGGATTAACAGATTGTATTCTTATAGTTGTAGATTTTGTGTGCATCTAAAGATGCAAACACTGTATCTTACGAAGTGTTCTGAAATCACTAGTTCTCATTACTTTCAAGCACAGTCTAGTGTTGGTAGCATATTGACCTTTACAAGTGCCTTGAAATCACAGAATTTCACTGTATTGAAATTACTACTAAAAATGCATTACATTTGCAAGAAATTCCAGACTTCATGCTGAAGAGTAAAAAAACCATGATCTCTAACAGAGAGATGCTGCCCTTAAGAGTGCACTGTACGGCACAATACTGGTGTATATTGTGGGATTTATTCATCCAAGTGATTAAGCACAAGTGTGTTTGAGCCAAATGTACAATATATAAAAAAACTGTCAAGTCTAATGGTTAGAAAGCTCCAAGCTGTAGCTTCACTAAAAAAAGGTAAATTCATCTCTGCTAAAGAGATTACCAGATTAACCCATCCAAAGAAGGGAAAAAAAAGATGCTTCTGTTCTTAATCTAACCATCACATTTTAAAATATTTTTAGTAAACATACAATGGATAAATTTTCCAAATTTTATCATACAGTGTCTTCCTAGACTTTCACAAAAGATGGTTGGGGCTTTTTTCCTCAAAGTCATGATCTTTTTGCCACAGCAACAGCAACCAGACATGCACTATTAGGACATTAGGAAGACAAGAAGACAAAAGGTAAGTTCACTACGGGTTGTCATGTTTTACAAGTCAGTCTGCTGCATAGTAACTAGTAACTAGCATACTACTAACACCTTTACCCGATGATAGTTAAATCTGATGGAGTTTTTTGATAATTTTATTCATGCCCTAATTCATAAAGTGGATTAAGTATTTGAGATACCTAATATTACATTTCATTAATGTATACAACAAACTACATCAATAAAATAAATTAACCAGGGCATTTCTCAACCCTATAACTGCACTCATTTGAATAATTCCTCTGCCAGTTAACAAACATTTCCAAAAGCTTCCCAACTAGAGAAAGTTTAAACACTAGAATAACAGATTTATTGCTTTTATCAAAGCCCCAGCAGGCAGAAAGGATGCAGAAACAGGAATCAGATCAGAAGTCTTTAAGCCTTCTTGCTACCATTGTAGCCCATCAATGAGTAGCGTGACTTTCCTCCTTGCTTTCCTCTGAAGAGTCTACTGCTTTTCACCAGCTCTTTGCAGCATCACACATATCCTATGAGCTCTGCCCCCTAATCTGAAGTAATTTGTAGTTAGCTGACAGACTGCAACCAGCCTTTTGAATCAGCCTTTTGGAATGGCTGGATTTTTACTAATACTGTACCTTCCAGTATGTAAAATGAGTCAAGCTAGTTTCCTGCTAGGTAATACATTATCTCCAAACATACGAAGTAATTTAACACAGGAAATTCCAGCATGCAGAGGCAGCTCCGCTGCGCTACCCACATGCACAACTGTCAGTTTGCTGTGGAAATGACACTTCAGAGCATTGAGCTGGTTACATTTGCTTTGATTTTGCCAAACTGCAACCACATCTTCAATTCAGTGAAACTTTATCCACTGCATACAAATCTGGATTTCCCCTTGGAATTGGATTGACACCTAGGCTTTAATGAACACTTTTACTAAGTCTAAACTAATTTTTGGTTGGGCAATACACTTAAAAGTTTCAAGACCAAATCCCTGTAAATTCACACCAGCACCCTGTCTTTAATTCCAGTAACTGAAGTACTGACTATTCAGTGACCTTACACACAATGTAGAAAAGTTTGCAAAATTGGTTTCATTGGCACTGATATACCTATATCCAAGCTTCAACCATCTTTCTCATAATACACATATACAGTGTTTTATCATAGAGAATTGTCCACAAGTTTTTGAATACTGTCATAAGAGACATAAAGAGGTCATTTCTGGACCTTGCTTCAGGCATGGTACAAATCATGCTTTGATCGTTCCCGACAAGTACTTACTTAACTTATTTTCAATGTTCTTCAAGAGCAGACCAGAGTCTCCCAACAAGATATTTAAACATTTCAATTACTTTTTTCAGATAATGTCACCAAAAATTATTACTAATCCATCTTCCTGAAATTCAAATCCATTACTACTTCTCCTACTCACCACAGAGATAAAATTGTTATACTGGCTCTAGAGCAGGCTTGCAGACCATTTTGTCACCACTCCTGGAACTTCCTTCATCAGGTTAAAGATCCTCCTCTCATCAAAGATGCTAGTGCTTTTCCTTTATTTCTCTGCAACCAGTTCATTAACTTTATTTTGAAACAGCTAGTTGGATGAGGGGAGAGCAGTGAATGTTGTCTACCTGAAGTTCCACAAAGGCTTTTCACACTTTCCCATGATATCTTCATAGGCAAGCCCAAAATCTGTGGGCTGGAAAAGTAGACAGTGAGGTGGATTAAAAACTGGCTGAATAGCCGGGTTCAGCTTTTTTATCAGCATCACAATCTAGTTGAAGGCCAGTAACTAACGGTGTCCCCCAAGGGTGGATCCGGTGTTGATTAGATTATCCATTAACTTGGATGAAGGGATAATAGTGGATCCTCTGCAAATCTGCTGAGGACACAAAGCTGAGAGAAGGGGCCAATAATCCAGAGAGTTGCACAGACTTTCAGAGGAATCTCGTGCACTGGAGATTTGGGCCAGGCAAAAAACTTTGAAACTCAGCAAAGGCAGATTCAGGGTCCTACACCTGGGAAGGAAGAACCTGGTTCACCAGTACAGGGTGGGGGACAAGCTGCTGGAAAACCGCTCTGCTGAGAAGGACCTGGAGGACAAGAACCTGTCCACGAGCCAGCACTGTCCTTGTGGCCGCAAAGGCCAATGGTATCCTGATGTACATTAGGAAGAGCATTGCCAGCCGATTAAGAGAGGTGATCCTGTCCCTCTATTTAGCCCTGGTGAAGCCACATCTGGAGTGCTGTGCCCAGGTCTGGGCTCCTCAGTACAGAGATACCTGGAGCTCCTGGGGCAAGACCCACAGAGTGCTACAAAGAGGGAAAAGGAATGGGAGCACCTCCCTTATGGGGAAAAACTGAGGGAGCTTGGCCTGTTCAGCCGCACAAAAAGGCAACGGAGAGACAGTTTCATTAATTTCTATGAATATTTGGAAAGAAGGTGTCAAGATCAGGAAGCCAGGTGGTTCTTTTCCTGGGTGGTGCCAAGCAATAGGACAAGAGGCAATGACTCATGCACAGGAAGTTCACTTGAGTATGAGGAAGAATTTCTTTACTGTGAAGGTGACTGAACGCTGAACAAATTGCCCAGGGAGGTTGTGGAGTCTCCTTCCCTGGATATATTAAAAAGCCATCTGGATGCAATCCTAAGCAACATGCTCTAGGGAACCCTGCTTGAGTGGGAAGGTTGAACTAAACGATCTCCAGTGGCTCTTTCTAAGATCTTCCTTTTCTGTGAAGGTTTCTCAAATTATAATGCTCAAAATGGGACATAGCATTTCAGCTGAAATCTTACAATGGCAAGAGGGGAGGAAAATAAGTATTGTCCTTCCTGTTACAGTTCTGTTCAAATCTTTATCAACAAAGTAACACAGCTAAGTCACGTTTCTATTATGACTTAGCATTGGGTCTTTCTCCACAGACCCTCTGCTTCCTCCACTGCTTTTCATCCATACTTATGCAAGCAATTACTACCCCCAAATAATCATTCAACCTGCCTAAATTTCATCCTATACTTTTCAGATCTCTTAATTTCTAATTTACTAAAATTATTTTTAATTCATTTTGAATTCTGATCCTTTCAAACAATTTGCAGCTCACCCCAGTTTGCTTCATTAAAGCCTTTAATAAAGCAGACAAGTTATCAATTAAATCCTCAAACAGAATCAAGCTCCAAATAGACCTGTTTGGTAGACCCTTTTGTTTTTGGTACAAGTAACTTCTGTGTGGTACAATTGGCCAGCAGGTTGGGAGCCTACCCTACAATATTTTCATCTAGACAACAAGTCTTAAATTCATTACAAAATTGTTTCATAAGACGGTCTGAAAAGATTTTCTGAATCCAGGATACAGGGGAATTTATGGCTTTGCCTCTATCCACATATATTTTACCCTGTCACAGAAAGGGGCTATATCAGTTAGATATTTGATCTTGAGGTATTTCTGGCTGCTCTTCATCCTCTATTTTGTAGGTATTTCCAAATTGCACATTCATTTGTTACAGAATTTTGCCAAAGATGAAAACTTCTCTGGCTGATCTAAATGGTGCCCTGCTTCTTTCCTCTCATCAACCCCTCACTATTGTGAAAGATAATCAAACATTGTCCTTTTCCTCCATTTTTTTAGTACCACTCTACACAAATTCTAGAGGTACTCCTTGAACAACTGAATAAATCACTATGGTCAAGGATAGACTCAAATGACATGGGAAAAATCCAAGGCTTACCTTCCTATCCATATGGAAACATCATCCCTTTTTCAGGGGTATTAACTGCACTAGCCAGCAGCATGCAATTGTCCCATTGAGTAACAATGGGTACAAAAGAGTTAAAAATTCAACCCTCTCAGCATCCATCTTTAGAGGCACAAGAGCAATTTTGTGCATTACATCCCAGAATTTTGCTCTCTTGAGCTGAAGGCAGAACAATTCCTTTCAACCAGCAAAATGGAGGAAGAAATCCTTCAAGCTTTCAGACCAGATTGATCACTCAAGAGACACAACTAACTTGGGTAAATGTCCAGACTCGAGGCTGCTTTCTGAATTGATGCTTTTGAGGTTTGCTCATACCAATCATTAGTCACTACCATTTATTAGCTTGCAGATAAACTGAAATACTTCCTGGGAAAGAGAGAAAAATATTCTCCCAGGACCTTGGTTATTGATTTTATTTATTAACTAAACTTAAGCTAAGGCAAAATTAATAACATTCTACATGTGCAGCAGAAACTTGGAGGAGACTGTGTGAAAGCAGGTCTCTCCCATTTGTACACCTCTGAAGAGGTCAGCTTCTATCCTAGGCCTCACAAACTTAGGACCATAAAGATGAGTGAGCATTAAACACCAGCAGACAGAAGTGAGGCACGAACCAGGTTGTTTGAAGGCATACCAAAGGACTCCACCAGCACAGCCCTCAGAAGTGACCCCTGCCACACTGATTCTTAGACCCTAAGCAAACAGGCATGCACAAAAAGACATTGAATTTCTCATGTCTGACAGATGGGAAATTTGGAGCTGACTAAACACATGCCCAAACCTATATCCTTAGCCCAGATAGCACTTCATTGACCCCTGGCTGAATGAAATGCCAGAAGAGTATCATCTGAATGTGACCCCTTAATGTAGTCCATGTGTGAAAACCTTAAGAAACAGTTCTCTTTCCAGTGGAGGCCAGGAAACAAATGAAAAACGTTCACTGAAGTCAAGGGATTTACATTGGCATAAATCTGACACACAGAAAAATTAAGGATCCAAACTCTATCCTCCAAACTGACAGCAAAAGGATCCCAGGGAAAGACCTTCTACAGCAGTTTCCATATCCACAGCCACACCATTCTGCTCAGAAACATGAAATAGCTAGTGCCAAATTCTGTAACACTAAAGAATACAAAATATTGTCCTGAAATAAGAAAGATCACTTTGAACAATTTCTTCTTTTTTATGTAGACCCAAAGGTCTTTCCAAGTTAATTAAGTTTACCAAAAGGGCCTAGGGGCATAAAGTACTGAAATTGTATTGAAATTCAATAGATAACTGGCCACTAAATCTTATTTCAAAAATCCTAGTGTCAACTAATTATTTGTAAAGAGTGGCTCTTCAGAAACATTTACTTCTCTAAATAGATATTCCAAATATCTATAATCCTTGCCTAAACAAATTTGTATTTCCTTCAGCATAAACATATTTTTACACCAATATTTATAGATTGCACCACTGTGATTCCTTAACAAATAAAGTCCATTTTCTGTTCACGCAATGACTTACAGAGTATTAAAATAAATTTTTACATTCCTTGTTGGTTATGGAAGGGCATATTCTTATTGACATCTTTATTTTGCAGAAATGCTCCGAGAGATCTATTTGGCAACTAATATTGCTCTTGCAGATCTCAGTGCTTCAGAAACATGACTTCTCTGAGGAAGCATTAGATCTTGTAACAGAAATATCTTTAAATCTTTTAGATAGCCAGTCCGCAGGGAAAGGTTTAAGAAAGGATCAAAGCTTGTCCTTTCAGCTTGAATTATTCCATTACAGCTGAATGTGACATAATTACAAAGATGTTGGATGTGGAATCTCATCAGGATTATCTGACACTCATCTTTGTTGAAAAAGTCTCCCCAGCTGTTGCTCTGATAGCACAAATGTGACAGGAGTGCAGAACACAAAAGTAGTTGCAAGTGACTGCTGCTTTGGGGCTGGTTTAGGCTCCATGCAGCACACTGTGACTTTTCAGCCACCTCAAATATTGAGGCTGTTTAGAACTGCCTTGCAGGCGACAGGGAATACCAAGTATACTACTGAATTTTTAAATAAGAAAATTTGTTTGAAGCAGCCCATAGACCAATATGGGCTCTATGTTCTGTAGCTGACAGACACAAGGAATTAATCTTCTTTCTTATGCAAAGTCAACATAAGTCAGTGAGTAGCTGCTAATTCCTCCCCCCACCGCCGGGAGCCCCCCCATTAAAAAGCTTGCTATATTGTCTAAGCTTGTTTCCACTGAGATCAAAACACAGCACTGCTTACAACATGTAAGATAAAGCACATTCTTTTTACAATCTACATTTCTCTCTGCATTTGATGCATTCTAAACTAGTGTATATAACCTCAAATAGGAAGGAGCACATTTCCTATAGTACTACTATATTTGTATGTATGTATATTTTTTTATTCTGTGGAAGGAGCTCAGTCGTAAACTATAACATCAAATCTTGAATAATTACCCATTCCAGAGGATTTGGTAGCTGTAAAAATACTTTTCTTTCCTTCCTTGTCATGGATTACATTTCCTTCATACATTATTAATGAAGTTAAACTACTAGTAACATGCCAAATGTGCTGCATAGGAGATTTGTGCCTAATCCAGCACAAAACAGGCCCAGTCACATAATGATAGAAAAAAAAGAACAAATGTCAACAGTTTCACACTGGGACTAGATTAAGCGGACCATACTTACTGATTCCTTACACAGGGATTATCTCACTTTTAGTGCTATGAGAAGACAAGCCACACTTCTCCTATATTATTAACACAGAACTGCACCTCAAAAAGAAACACTAGAGTCCCCAAACTCTTTTACAGACACACACAGAAATTATCATTTATTAAACATCACAAACTCTTTTAGATAACAGATGTAAACCCAAGATTATATATCAAAAATGTCCTCCTTCTGCTTTAGATCTCAGTCCAACTTCCAATGGAATTTGTGTGTAACCCTTAAGAGAACATTACTTAAAATTAGACTCCAACTGAATCCAAATTAAATTAAAATAGCTGGTATCTGGGGTCTACCTTCTTACCATGGAAAACTTCCTTTGGCTTAGGATCCAGATGTCAACAGCTAACATGCATTAGACTGATAAGGAAAGTGCTCACTGAAGGCAACAAAATTTTACCAAACTCTTAAGCATTTACAGAAACAGGCATTTGGCACAAAACTGGCAACTAAGCAATAAAAAAGTCCAAACAGAACTAGATTTGTAGGGTTTAATCTCCTATCTAAAAGGCACATTCACCAAACTCCTTAGGGCACAGGCAGATATTTACTGAAATAACATAAGTATGGTTTTGCAAAATTAAGAATACTGCTTTAAGATGCTTGCAGCTGTACCAGGAACACTGAAGCCATGACACAGACTACAGAGCCAGTGAAAAATTGCTTGGTCATTTCTTATTTGTTAAAAATGTTCAAGGAGTAGCTGCCCCAGCAGACTGGGCAAGATCAGGTGTCATCTGTCTACACCACTCTTCACTCTATGCTGGATCAGGTATCGTCTGTGCTACTGCAGCTGGCAGCAACAGGGCTTGGGCTGGTAGCAACAGCACAGCTTGTGCTGCGCCTGGCGCTCAACACAGCACAACTGAGCACACACACTGATCCAGCCCTAATTAGTATTAGCAGAGATCTGGCAGGAAGGATTGTTAAACCACAAACTAAATCTGCAGCTTCAAGTTGCTCTTTTACAGATAAACAGGCATTAAAGAGTTCCATCTTCCAACTCTAGCCCAGCCCAGTTGGAGGTACCTAGTCCTTGGAAGTTACCTTTGTCAAAAGTCAAAATATTACATACATGTTGTGTGTGTTTTGCAGTTCTGGGCACTTCAGAAACCTAGACACGAACCTACAAATCGCTCAGTAACAGCACAAGGGCAAGTTATTCCCAAAAAAGTCATGCTTTAAGCCAGTTTCAACAGCACTTGTGGATAGAATTCCTATAATTCACCTGCCATAGTTCTTTTGGGGTTCCACAAAATGCACTGGAATATACAGAGCAAATAATTAAAATCAAACGAGGATTCATTCAACACATTTTATATTCATTCACTCTTTCCCATAAGCAGAGGGAAATCAAGTGAGCTAAAAGAAACTAGAAGGTTATCTTGTGTAAGCTCCAAAACATTAGTAAGTCTAAATAATTATATAGTCACTAGCATATGAAAACTAATTTGCTCAATAAAAGCCTGGGCTTATACTCCTTTACTGAGACCATGAATCACTGCAGTCGTGAGAACCCATTCTCTTAGTTTCTTAGGGCTTTCCACTAAAACTCATGAAGAAAACAGAATATTGTGTCCACCATACAACCGTCCTGCATTTCTTCTGCACACACACAACTCCCATGTCAGGAACAGAGTGGGAAATATTAAAGGCAGAAGAGGAAGAAAATAACCAAAGTGTATGATCAGGAGACATGACTGGATATATCAATCTTTTTTTTTTATGAAGAAATAATCCAATGACTGCTAGAAAGTGCAGCAGACACTATCGCCATGGAGCTCCTCCACTCCATACCAGGCTTAACATTTGTTCCTCTCATAGCTCTCCAGACCATGTAACTCTGTGGAGCTGTTCTGGTGGAGCTTTCTGCAAATACCCGGTGAAATGCAGTTTCTCACTGCCCACGAGGGGCCCACGAGGAAAATGCCAGTCAGCATCAAATTCTTTCCACAGTCTGTGGACATTTATTAATTCAGTCCTTTTCCTTGCTAGTCCAAGGCCTCAGATTTCCCAAAGTTCTGTTTGGACCCCACAGACAGCAAAAAATTATGTTTCTGAAGAGACTGAATATGAGGGTTTGGGAATATCCTAGCATAAATGTTTCTGGCTTTGCAAATCTGATTGAGCTACATGTGTTGTCTAAATAGGACACTGAGAAATAAAGTTTGAGTTCAAGTTCATGTGACTGTTCTGGCGCACTTTCAGTTACTAAAATATGAATTTTTTACTCCATGAAACATGTCAAGTATGAACTGTTGGGCTTCAAAGCAGTATAATAACACCACGAATTGCATGCTCAGCTTCAGTAAATATGAATTCATAATTACAGCCCACACTTTACCTAGTTTCAAAGTAGTTACCAAGTCAGAAGACAGTCATTACATTTCATTCGGTGAGAAGAGCGCATTCCAAATGAGGTGTCTACAACTTGCAACTTTACAACTTGCTCTGACAACATTTATTCTTTGTACTATGCAAAGCTCTCCTGATTCATCACCTACTCGTCTACTGCAGCCATGTTACTGCCCTACATCTGTTTGCATCTTAAATCACAGCCCTACTGCAAACTCTCACTAGCTATGTGCTCTTGGTAAAGTACAAGTACCATTCCAAAACAGTCTATTGGAACTGAAGTACTAAAGAATTAGAGTATAAAAATTCCTCACTTGTGTTTTCTGTCTTAATTGCTATTTCCCTAACTCTGGTTATTTCTTTTAATCTGTTACATTTAATATTTTATTTGTTTAAGGCACTTCAGAAAGATCCAAGAGCAGTGCATTTTTTAATGCACAGAGACCGTTTCTAGTATTACTCCATTCTGGAGGGGAACAACCGAAGTTCAGAACACTAGCCTTATTCATACCTTTTTTTGGAACCCTGGCTTTCCTCCCCATATACTTAGGCCTGCCCCAGGCATCATGCAAAAATCTTGTAAGCACACACCTGTCAGTCATCAGGAGTATGTCAATCAGAAGCTGCAGCAAATGTAGAAATTTACAAGTAAAACTATTTTTATCTACTAATAAGGAAAAAAACCTAAATGGTTCTTTGCTGGAACAGGATAACATTGTCAACAGATGTACTGAACAACATCATCTGAACTTTGGAGACTGGTAGAATTTCACTGTCATTCAGTTTTTAGGCCTTTAATCATTAATTCTGGCACATGCAATGAGGTTTTTGACAACTCAAGCACTAAAAAATTTGTATGTACCTAGTGATTTGCAAAGATATTTCCCCAAGAAGAACAAAGGGAACACCCAGTCCTAAACCAGATTATTTAATATTGTCAGCACATGAGGTGTTTCTTAAGATATAGTCTGTACTTTTATGTCACAGAGTAACAATGCCTTGACCCAAGAGCTTTCCTGAAGAATTATCTCACTGTGCTTGAACTTAAGTTACTCCAAGAAGAAGGAACTGTCTCATTTTAACCAATTAAGTCCATACCCTGACATACAAACAAGCAATCTCCACATTTTCCCCAAATACAAGCAAAACCACATGTGCAAGTAGACCACAATAGCGAAATTTTTTTTCCTTGAAGGACTGCTAACAGTTACATGATAAGACACGAAAATCCCCACAAGTCTCACAGAATAGATTTCATAGTGCTCCAGGTAACACTTCCATATCAAAAAAGCCAGAAGGCTTGCAAAATTGGAGCCATGCAACAAAAGAACATCTACGTCTTGATGTATGGTTAATGCTATACACAGTAAAATAAATGAAGCCAATGAATGCTTTACAAGTGCGATGTTAGTATTCTGTAAAGGATATTTCTCCATTAGAAAACTCAGATACTTAAAATGGATTCAGTGGGACTAATAAATTGGTCCAGTAGGTGTTAATCAATAATATAAATGAATAACCAATGAAAAACTGCCACTAGTATGCCAAAGGGGAAATCATCCAAGAATGAAATCGGTGCAATAATACAAGTGCATTGTATCCTTCAACAAATACATGTACAGCATACTGGATAGAGACCAATTCCCAGTACAAAACTATGTGCTCCTTTAGACGACCTCAAAATACTTAATTTTATAAGTAATTTTTTATAGGATAGATTTTTTTTTTCTAATTGTAAGCATTTGATATGTTCAGTTCAAAGACGCACATATGCTATATTTGTGCACTGGATATTTTGTTTAAATTTTGTGTGATTCTTTTTCCCCACACACACACGTTTAATTATTCTTGCAGACAGCTTTTTGCCAGAGCTCTGAACCCTAGAGGAAAATCCCTGGAGATTTACATGAAAAAAGCTGGCGTTCCCTCTTATTTGCCTATTGAACACACGCACAGTGACAGATTGTTTGGATGGGCAAAGCCTGTCCTGTTTTAACATCTGAAACATCTGTCCAAGATCCTCAGTCTGCATGCATTTACAAAGCTCTGACTTTGCTCAGGTTTATAATACTAGTTTTTCAGTGCTTACAGAGCTGCCCACAGCTCCTGAAAGAGCTGAACTTGCCGATTTTTGCCACTCAAAATTCCCTCTCAGGCACAAACCACTAATCTCCCAAGTTCATTTGGCTTTCATTTGTTCGAGACTTTTGGCAAAAGCCTACAGAACACCTGGCACAAATTTTTATATTTAAAATTAATCCAGACACAAAATCAATATATGAAATTCTTGAAGTTATTGGAATTACTTCCTTTGATGACAGAGGAAGCTGAACTACAGCTTTCATTTCCTAACAGGGAGAAATGAACTAACACCTCCCAGGATTATTTTTCCCCTTTGTGTGAAACCTTTCCCCACCAGCACCAATCAACCACTGGCTCTTCTGTTCAGTCCCATCTCCACAACCTCTCATCCAGCAGTACTAAAAGAGTGGCTACCATAAAGCTGGCAGCAGGAATTTTGACTCATGATTGGCAATACTGATGCTGAATATCTGGATTATTATCAAAAGACAGGTCAAAATGCCTAAAATGTCTGGAAAGAATTTACATCTTGCAAGGGATGTGTACATCAATATTTGAAAGTTTTATCTTCCATGAAGCCTCAATGGCTACTTTTTGCCAACAGTGGGACAATAAAATCCATATTTAGTAAACTTGGTATTTTACAACTTTACAGAGCAGTGTTATAGCATGAGCTGTCAAAATTCATGCTTGTCTTGGAAAATGCTGAGATGCAGTTTGTCAGAAAAGGGGCTGCTGGTACACAAAGCCCCAAAGGCAGCCTCATGTCCAAAGCTGCTAACCTTCTCATGAGGGGCTATTATCCTTCAAAGTAGCACTGCAGCTTTACAGGTGCTGATAGGCAGTGCTAATCTCAGCACCACAAAACCATATCAGCACTCAACTCAGCCAATATTCAAATCTCAGATTATCTTTTCAGAGAAGTTGCTCCTTTACTGTTCAGTCAGCAACTAACACCACCTCTCTCTCTACACAGGGCTCCTCTGCCTTATATTAACACACTTCTTTTTAAGTCCTATATTCCTTTGGATCAAATAGGTGTGATAGAGTATCTAAAAATCAGGAAGCAAATAATAATATACAATACAATAGAAACTAATTAACACCTTACGCATCTGAACTAGGCATACCGAGAAATTGATATAAAGGCCCCCCACTCTAACTCTCTTTTATATTATTTCCCACTCATCCCCAACACATGAAATTAGATGGCAAAAATCCCAACTGGAGAGAGTTTGGCCTCAGCTCTAAGCTGTCTTTTTATTGTGCCTCCTCAGAGGAAAAATGTTGACGAGCAGCAGCTCTGTATCACCTTCACATTTTCTCTTCTTTATCCCTGGACTAGTCCCATGCACAGTAGGTCACACCTAGCTTCATATGGATTCAGAGTCCACTTCTGGCAGACAGGAGTTCCCAGCACATGGAAATGTTACAGTCTACTCAGTTCTGCTCAGGAAAGAGTGCTTACACTGAACAGAAAAGCAGAAGCCGTTTCAGGCAGCAGAAGTGCCATCCTGGTGACCTTCTGTCAACAGAGGAGTCTTTCAACCATGAGTTAAGCCAACATTACAGCTACTTCACACTACCAGGTAACTGAGCTGAAGACCTGTCTGCCCATCTTGTGTGCAGTCTAGGGGAAAAAAAATAAAGGTGGGGAAAAAAGGAACAATAACAATAAATAGAAGGCCTTTGAAAGGCAGCACAAACAGAGTATGTTTTGTCAGTAACACCATGTAAATTTAGCAATAGATATGATATGTTGACAGATGTAATAATGTGCAGCAGGAGCACAAGTGTGTCCAGCCCTCCCACAGGTATCTAGCAAGATTTTCATACTCAGATCTGCAGTGACTGGACACATGTGGCAGGTGGAGGAGGTTTTAAGATTGCTCCGACATCCCTGCTGCTCACAGTGGTTTGCTGGCTTTTTTTTCAGGCATTTATCAGACTCTGTGAGTCCTTCTAGGCTTTGAATTGATAGCTGCCAGACTGCATACAAGAAGATGCTCATTAGATTTGATACTAAGAAAACATCACCCACTCCATGTTTTTTAAATTTTGTTCTTTCCTCACCTCTGGATTTAGGAACAAAATTTAAAGCACTTTTTTTAAAACATTGGTTATTATGGCTTCAAAATAAAACATGCTATAACACACTCACAGGACACTTGAAATGTTGAATAAAATTGTCCAAGTCAATAAGAGACATTAGAGAGGCTGAAAATAAGTATTATATTTAATACTACCCTCCAATTCAACTCAAGGTTTAGGATGGTTTTTTTTAAACCAGCACTACAGAGAACTGCCCCAATTCCCATCAAAGATGATTGTTATAGCTCCCATGTCAACAGCTATTTTATTAAAAATTGACTTGTGACAAAGTATTCAATAAAGAGTCTCAGTACATTAGACAACAAAAAAAGTTAGAATATTCTGCCAGACTCATACCTATCAATATGCTACTAAAGTTGCAGATAATATCCAAATAAATGTACTGTTTCTAGCCAGTTAATAAAATTTAATAAATAAATAAATTTAATAAATAATTTTTTAAAATAAAATTTAATAAAATTTCCCCACATTCAAGAAATTTCAACCTATTCTTAAACAAATAGGCATTGGTTATTTTCTTCAGATATTAGATTTGGATTTTATGCTAATTTTGGAGGTAAAAAATAATATTTCAGTTTAATTTACATTCTTAGCTACTCTAGGGCACTATAAAACAGAGCCCAGTAGTGGTGGCTTTTTAATATCCATTATAAATGTTCACTGCAAAATTCCTGTTCCTTCTGGGAAAAACATACACAGTCTTGCTTCAGCTTCTTTTTAGCAAATCTTTGACTACACTTCAAGTTATTTTGCTCTGCTACATACTATATCTCAAAAAACGGCAGTAGTTAACTTGATTAGTATCAATTCTGGCCTTCCATAGAACTTCAAAGACTTCAGTGGCTCATGCCTATTCAGAAATATTTTCAGATGTTTTTAAAAAATATATCATAATGTTATGGTTGGCAGAATTATTTCCTGCACTTATTTAGAGATACCTAAATAAGTGATAAGGAATTATCAGTTTGTATCCTTCAGGAAATGAAACAATTGACAGTTAGAATAAAGCAGTCTTTCCAGCACCTCCGAGACAGCTGGTCTATAGTATCCCCATTATTCACCATTTGCGCCTACAACAGATAACTAACAGACCATGAATCAAACATCTGAACAATCCAACCTGTACCTTTCTTGGGATCCCCTTATAAATATGATCCACATTCTGGGCTTTTCGCAAAGTAATTTCACACTCATAAGCCGCACCTGGTTATAAGCCACACTTCCAGGTAGCCGGGAAGACCACGGAATTTGTCCATAAATAAGCCACACTGGGTGATAAGCCGCACTTTTTTTTTTTTTAAGCGAGGATCCATGTGCAACAAAGTAACGAGTTAGTAACAGGATCGCAGGAGCGTGGGGTTTGGTGTCAGGTGCTCAATTTGCAAACAGTTTTCACAGATGGGTGAAGCCTTTAAACACAGCCTCAGGCACCCTCCCCATGCCACGGGCCCTGGCACTCCTGCCCCTGGCACTGGCTGCCACGGCTCCCCACCTGCTTGGCAGTGGCAGCTCGCCAGCAAAGCAGCACGAACCTGGCGGTGGCTCAGCGGACTGGCCACGTGAAGGCGGCAAAGCCAGCTCAGCGGGCTGGCCGTGCGAAGGTGGCAAAGGCGGGCTGGCTGCGCGAAGCTGGAGAAGGCAAGCTGGCCACACAAAGCCGGCGGCTGCTTGCCACCCGCTCACCAGTGGCGCCAGCTCGCCACCTACCCAGCAGTGGCTCCACGGCAGCTCCCTGCCCAGCAGCGGCTCCGTGGCAGCTCCCTCCATGGCCGGCTCACACTTCCAAGTTGGCATTTCGCCGGAATCTGTCCATAAATAAGCCACACCTGGTGATTAGCTGCACTTCCGGGATCGGCTTGATTCTTCAGTGAAATAGGTGAGGCTTATCAGCGTGAAATTACTGTAAGTTAGACACAACATTAGCACCACCAGCACCACCCTGCTTCCATTTTTACTAATTAACATGACTTCATTTATGAAATCATGTTTATTGATAAATGAAGCCCACCTATTATTTGAGATGAGCTCCATGTTTTCTATACTTGAGCCTATGTGCCTCTCTGGGTAGATATTTTTCTGAAGTGACCACCCACACATACTTCTTCAAAAAGCACTCACATATCTAACCGAAATCTTGATTGGGCTTCTGCCACCTTTGCAAGCCTTTCCCATCATTTTTATTTGACACTTGCTGTTGAGGTTTCAAATTCACCTGATCTGCAGTTTTTCCGGGACAATTCTACCCACAAAAAAAAAAAAAAAAAAAAAAAAAATGAAGCAGAGGAAAGCAAGTGTGAAACAATACGTCAGCCAAATAGTCAATACAGATTATTTACATCTGAAACCTATTAAACTAGTACAGTCATAAAGGATAAGGAACTCCAAGATTTGAGCAGATACAAACTCATAAAATGTGCATGTAAGAGGTAACTAAATATACAAATTTTGCCCTTTAAATAAATGGATTTTCTTTGTATGAACTTGATACAGTAAGTATTACAAGGTCACTAACATTTTTATTGTTAAAAAGGGAGAAAAAATTAACAAGGGAGTTTTTAGATGCAGGGTTTTTATAACCAGCATATACATGAATGTACACCATCTATTCAGAGTCATCAATTTCCTCCCTCCTTTCTACTCACATACTTGCCTCCCACAGACAGGTAGGTAACACTTTCAGCCACTGCTTATATGCTTTGCTGGGAGAAGTAGCAATATAACCAACTCTCCTTACAATTCCTCTGAGTGATTATTCACCAACAAGAATGATGGCAATGCCCATCTCTTCAGTGGATTATGTTATCACTACAATAATTTACACTGCTAAATTTATGTGTGGTTCAACTCACACTTCACTTAAATATTTAACTAATGAGAGTTTTCCCCAAGATATTCCTTGCTGTAACAGCAGCCTTTCCAGATCACAGGAAATCTCTGCAACCACTATTTAACTCTACAGTAGCCTTAATGATTGAGGATTTAAAACCAGCAATATCATCCTAACTTCCCAACTAAAGAGAAGTGAAAATAAAATGAAATTTGGACATGAACTGATCCCCCATATCTTTCCTCCTGCCAAGTCCCCCACAGCACACACACATTGAACTGAACTTTGCACAAAATGTAAGGTTCATATACAATGACACTTTTTAATTACGTCTGTAGTAAGAGCATCTGTCTGAAAATAGATACAGAACATCCCACCACTGCCAGAAACATTCGTGCCTACATTTAGTGCAGTCTGTGTCACACTCTGTGGTGGTACAACCACAGCCACCCTGCCTTGGCCACACTGTGATTCTCTGAGCTACTTAAGACACTGACTCCTGACACTCCTCGAGGATGCAGACCAATGAGACTGTTTAGCTGATTCAGTCACATTACTGAGTTCATGCTCAGAGATCTGTGGCAGGTAACATGCTTTCCATTCTGTATCATTTACAGCAACCAGAGGGAAGCATTTCAACATCTTTTCTGCAAAAAATATTGTCCACATTATAGAGAAAACAGATTATCCCTCAGGATAAGGATAGGACATCTAGCACTGCTTGAAGTCAAATTTGAAAAGAAAAAAACTTTTACTGCTCTATATGACAGAATTTTTGTCACTACAAGACATCCAAGCAACATAGAATTGAACCCTAAAAGCCAGCATGACATTCTGACAGTGATGCATTGCTGTTCCTTATGTCAAGGGAGTGCACATCAGCAGCTGGCTGATGAAGGAATTGGACACACATCCTTTTGCTGGAATACAACCTCTCTATAGGCCTTGCCTTCATTCCAGCCTGTCAGGAGAATTTCTTCCACTGCACCCGAACATATTGCAAGTGTTTTGCCTGTTTGATGAAACAGCAACTCTTCATTTGTTTCCTCCCAGAGTGCAAGATGCAGCCCCAGGGAATTTTGTTTGCACATCAAGCATTCATATATGAAAATGTAATTTAAGTCAACTACTTAAATAACAAGCAAAGCTATAAGACTCTCTGTTAATAGATGTGGTTTGTAAAAAGCTGACCTAACCTTATAGGACACTTTCCACTTCAAATGTGCAGAATGAAGATTCCATGCAGAATTTGCATAAATTTAGTTTGATATGTTTAAAATACATAGTTTATGACAGCTGTATCATGAGAATGAAAAAAGCACTTAAAAGTGTTGTTGAATATTGGAATGTAAATCTCAGAGCTCCTTATCTTATGAAGTAAGTATTGTTAAGTGCATAAAACACAGTTCAAGTATTTCCTAGAAAACGGATGACAAATCCAGGTGTAATCTTCAGACAAAGTTATTTCAGATGCCTAATGCCTGTAAAATTATAGCTGTGCCTGGCCCTAAATTTGATGTCATTTCAATAGCTCCATTACAAAAACTGTTTTCAGGGTCTTCTAATTCAATATTAAAAATTTGATTCAGGATGCATCTTGGAAGAATGTTTGAACCAGAATATACAAGCAAGTGCCCATAGAGAGAGGAGAGTGCATTTTCCACTGGGCATAGGGTCCATGCTCTCTCCCTAAAAAGATTATATTTGCATTTACAAAGTTCATATTAGTATCATTCACATACATGGGATCAGTTTCAAGAGAATAGCTAACAACCTGCGTTTTTACCTATCTGCCCTGTAAGTCTGCACTGGGCAACTGATAAGCAAAGGTCCTTCCTTCCTGCGGTAAAGTGAAAGGCACACAGAAACTCAAAAAGTATTTTAACATGTTTAAAAGAGAAAAAATTAAAATGAGCTCTTACAAAAACCTACCAAAAAAAAAAAAAACAAAGCCTGTTTCTAAGAGACATTTTCCTGATATGCAATACTGCTTTAAAGTTAAAATAAGAACCCCTCAGCTACTGCACTAAATTCCCCAAATTACTATTTTTTAAACTTGATCTAGAAAAGAATAAGAGGACAGGCCACCCTGATGAGGCCTTCATGCTGGGCTTGGGCAAAGGAATAATGTAAATTGAGAAGCCGGATCTGAACCTAAAAACTCTTTTCAACAACATGAGACTCTGGCAAAAGCAAAGGGAGAGGCTGGCTGGTTATTTTAGCCAATGCACATGTGCTACTGCCTGCAGCTCACAGCTGCTGAATTAGGCAGTGGGAGTAAAAAGACACATGGGCAGGCATCTTTAAGCAGGAAAAGATACAAGCAGCAACGTTTGGATTCGTATTTCAAATGCACTAGTGTCCAGCAGCTCTCCAATGCAGCATCATAGCAACAGGCACCATTTTGCTTGCATTGTGCCCAGCCACAAATTAAACAACGCAGAAGCGTTTCCCAATTCACAGTACAGCACCCTAAGAGACTGCCAACTAGATTAGGATTAAGATTTCACTGACTCTGAAAGTCCAGGAGGAAGAGAAGCATCTGTGGTTGAGAAGAGCACGGGTACCCAAAAACAGTCATCCTCATTCCTGCTCTATTATATGTTTTAAGCACAGTGAAAAGCCACCTTCCAGAGATTAGATCCATGGCATAACGGAGAGAAGGCTAATCTTTCCCACACCCCACCATTCAGGGTTTACAACATAACTGAAGAGATAAAATGCATGCAAGTGTGACCAAGAAAATCCACAAAGAAAAGAAATAGCAGGGATAATTATACAAACCCACATGTAATCTGACTATAGGAACAACTCAAGTAACAACCAAATCATATTAAAATCAGTAGGAGAGCAGGAAGAGAAGGGAGGGCTGAGCTCAACTATTTGGTGTTTAACTTTTGCCAGTTTCAAGTGCCCTTTACAGACATTCATCTTTCCTTTTACAACAGCCCATTTCTATTATTTTTGTGGTTCTGAAGAGGAGCAGGGGGTCTGCCAATAAGATTCCTGCTCATTGCTATGCGCCAAACACAAATCATGAACCAAATTATCTTTTTCCACTGTTTCTGGAGCTGTAGTCTGAACAGCAACAGTCCCCCCAGCTACAATGCACACATCCCTCAGTCCTCACCTCAACAACAATCACATAGGACAGGAGTTCTCTGTCCTTCTCTCTCTGCCAGGAGCTTCCATGACCTGAGATGTACTTGGGATATTGCCCGGTGGCTCGTCTCCTACCCTTTTATTTGTAGCTAGCAAAGGTATTTTAATAGAATGTACAGACTCTTTACTATTCACAGTTGGCATTTAGATCCCTGCCTTGATGAGCTGTGTACCAACAGCCAGGCATCGACTCACCAAAGAGCTCATAGCCTTTTTCAGAAATCAGCATGTTGTCAAGAAGAAAAGAAAATTAGAATGTCTAATTGAAATGGCAACTCTAAATTTACCTATTCAGAATAGATGCAAATCCAAGCCAAAACAGTGACTGAACTGCCTACAGTCAGGTCAAGTAATGACACAGCCCCGGGTTTTGCTATAGTAGGTTGTTTGGCAGGGTTTTGAGGGCTTTGTTTGGGGTTCTTTTGGAAGGTGGGTGTGTGTTAGCTTTTAGTAATATAATCAAAATGCCTCTTTTACAATTGAGAACCATTTAAAACCTATTTGGCAGACAAGATTCCTTTCATTTCAGTAGATAGCTGCCCAAGTTCTGCTTTCTCTCTTCCTCTCCCGGGTCCTTTTCATCATCACATTATTATGCTGTATCAGTTAACATAAATAATGCCACAGCAGCTAAGTCTCCAGCAATTTATCATACATCTCACTAATGAGAAAATTAAGATAAGATGACATATTTTACTAAGAACAAGTTTAAGGTACCGTCTCAGTTGTTTTATACACGTAAATGCATGTTTTACATGAAAAAGCTCACCTCAGTGCTGTACAAGTGTACTGCACCAGACCCATGTGTCTACAGGACCTGTAGTCATTGTGTACTGCATCTAATCAAGCATGAAGAAAGGCTTATGTGCCTGAAAGTTTGTCTGTTTTATCCTCCCCATCCCAACTCAGATATCTGACTGGCAGGAAAGGCACATTTATTTGGGAGAAACAACATACTGCATATAATCAAGTCTAATGAGCAGCTCTTTGCTTCTTCATACTTTTCTTTAACAGTTGCATTTTTTAAGGTGTGAAGTTCCTTCTTTAATTGAACAATGCCTCTCTGTTGCAAAAGCAACAGTCTGTAGATCTCTACATTTCTTGAAGTGTCCCTGCCGCTTCCCCATTAAGTGACTACAATTAATAAACACTCAATTTACAATTTTTTTTTTCAGGCAAGCATGGATGCTTCACTTCTACACTGTAGCAGCTGAATAAAACACAGGAACATACTGAATATATAGAGTCTTATGTTCCATGAGTCTTCAGAAATGCAAGTATTGTCATGACAGGCCATGCTCAAAGACCACACTACCTGAATATGGATTTATTCTTTGTGTGATTAAATACAGCAGAACTTATAAAAGCAGCATCCTGAAAACACAAGGAAGTGAAATTAAAGAAAACATGGAAGTACAGAAAAGTATTCTTAAGTCACAAAGAGTATGGTGTTCAAACAGAATAAGCACCAGCAACAAACTAACCACAAAAATACGGTACCCTTAGAGGAATCATTGCATCACCTTCATGTTAGAAACCAAGCCTGAACATAAATACACACACCCCACCAAAGATAGCCTAGCAAGAGCTCCATAAAGACAAACTACTCGTGTTCACTCCGCTTTGAGCAGCAAAATAACTGCTGTTATTCTGGAACTTCATGCTGTATTTAAAAATAAAAGAATATTTTCTTCTGTGGTACAGGACTACAAACCATTTGTCTTCAAGTTTCAAATTATGAAAGTCTGAAGAGAGAAATAGCCTTAAAAACCACTAGGGACAAAGATGCTCAGGACAGAACATGTGATGGCCTCACTGATCAAGAAGAGCCTCAAGATGTTCTGTGACAGGAATCACAGAAGTCCAAATATCCAGATTATCCAAAGCTCTCAATTCCTTGCTTTGCAAACTACAAACAATAAGGTTTCTGTTACAAATACTTTGATATTCTTTCAGTATATTTTCACTTGAGACTGCTGCATTCACAACCAATTCCACCATTAAAGTCTATATAGGTCAAAAAGATGTCAGTCATTTTCTGGTTAAATCTGCTCTACCCACAGCATTTCAAACATTCACCAATCATTTGATTTCTAGTGTACACATAGTGTGCATGTGTGTGTAAATATATATTTCCATGTTTTTATGTTGTACCCAGTGACTGATAGGAATACTGTACTTGGAAACAAGTATTTACATCACAGTGCCTACTAAAACTAAAACTTGATAACTGGCTTTTATATAGCATTTGGATGGCTTATAATAAAGTCAACTACTCAGTTTTATATGCAAGTCCACAGAAAAATTTTAAGAACTCAAATTTAAGCTATCTTAAGTTCTAAAGAAACTTGAGTGGGATAAGTAAGTCATTACAATCAGCAAAATTGGAGTATTACTGGAACTTTCATCTTCATCCAAAAGCAACAGTTTAATAGAAGGTTTTTTTAATATAGTCAGTACATATTCTTCTAACATGTTAAAATACATATACACAGATGTGTAGAACACCAAAGATGAAATTATTTAGGGCCAAATGCAGAGGTAACAAGAGCTTAAACTCTGTAGTTAGACCAAATTACATTTTTATTTGTAATATATTCTAGGAGAAAAAAATCAAAATTCAAACCCAGAAACATTTTTCAAGTAAGGCCACAATATTTTTTTTTATAAACTCCCAGTATTCTTGGCTGCAGAATCTCTCCTGGCCTAAAAGAAAACCAGAAAAGTCAATTATAAATATGCCTGGTATGATACCAGATTGAAGGGACTGCAATCTTTTGTTGGAAATTAGCTAGAGTAGCATGCAGCTTCATTTTGCTTCTGGCTTGAGTACCTCCACTTGCCTGCGCTGCAAACTCTTTTTTATTCATTCAGCGATCTTAACACATCTTAAGCAGATGTATTGTCAAATGTATTACATGCCAATCTGTTTATCATTAAAATGAAAAATCAATATGTCCAATTCCAGCATAAACAGGAGTTGAATGTTCAAGCTGTCATTGAAGATGACATATAATTATTGAATATGATTTGTACTTGGCAAATTATCATTTCCTGAAGGGGACAACAGACAGTAGCAAGGAACTTTTCACAGCAAGTCCCTATAGTGCCACTTACAGCCAGGGAATTAATTTTATGAATGCAGAAAGATACCTATGCAGCCAAAAGAAGCAATGAGAAAACAATCACTGTTAAATTTAATCATTACGTATGCTTAGCTGATGAGAGAACATGTAGCTTTATGTTACTGGGCTGAGTCCAGACTTTTATTCAAAACAGAAATACTGAAAATAATAACTTTAAAAAAAATACTACGAGGTTTCAGTTCCGGACCATTAATTTTTCAGTCAAATCAAACTATCATTTAATTGAATCCTGATGCTAAAATTTGGATTCTACACGAAAAGTTTGAAACTAAAGCACATAGAATAATTTGTTATGTTGAGTTATTCAGTCCAATATGTCTAGAAAAAAAAAAAAAAAGACAAACTCAAAAGAGCGATAGTCTATTTTGTGTGATGACACAAAACTAATAACAAAAGGAAACTAAACTTTGTTCTAGCCAAGAAACTAAGTCCTTAACTACCATTACTTTCTAGCAGATGCTTAATTTTAAAAAATAAAAAAATAAAAAGTGTAAAATGACAGAAAACACTCAGCAGGAATACAATATCCATCAGTATGTTATTTGGGACACCTTCCTCAAAAAGAAAAAAGACAACATTTCACAGGCAACTAGCAATTTTAGAAATCCTCTTTGAGCCTGTACAAAAAGCTTGCCTTTCAGGAGGAGTAGAACAATTTCTAAACTATTTTTTGAAAGAAAATTATCTCCAAGACAGTGTCCAATCAAATATTTAAACACTGTGGAGACTGAGAAAGGGGCCACTTTACTGTCATACCTTTAATTCCATACCAAAAGAGAATTTCAATTCAGAAAAGGAAACAAGAGTTCTTCCTCTGGTTTTGAATCACAATTTAAAGAAACATTCAAATCTGGCCTTTCTGGGGGGCTTAGATTAACATTTTGTTCCCTCTTGAGTCTCATAATTCTTAATCTCTTCCACTACTGAGTCACTGGTTAGCACCAGCTGCATAACGAAAGAAAAAAGGCCCTACACATCATTCAGCTAACCAACTGTGAACTTTTTCAGACAGACAAGGACACGCTGAAAGTATATGGGAGCCTTCAGCTGGGGAGCTGAAAGTATCCTGGTTCTGCTGAACAATTGACAGCTTCTATTTGCACGTGAACCAAAGCATCTCAGTCTTAAAATAGCCTTGAAACACCAGAAACCATCTAAGATTTCAAACAACAATGACAGAGAAGTCAGTATGCTGCCAGATCACAAACATTAACAGAAACACAAAATCCCATTTATTCCTCCTAATAGCAATCCTATGGGCAAGGACAAAAGGTAAACGCATGTTGGGGAGGAGGGGTGAAGAGGAAGGCAGAGAAAAAAAAAAAAAAAACACACTCTAACTACAGTTAATTCATTTGTGCTCTTCACTCGTTACAGGATTCACAGCTGAAGACCACCAAAAACATGTGGTATTTCTATTTTACAAATAGGAGAAAATATTAGACTCTTATTTCAACACTTTCCCATGTAACGAGCAGCTAGGTCAAACCAAAAGTAGTATTGTTATCATGATGAGATGATCAAGAACAGTGAGTTTCAGAACACTTTCACTCCACAGTATCTTTATTTCATTGACGCTGATAAGAATGCCAAGCATTTAGCACATCTACAGATTGTACCAGATATATCAGAAGTGAAGCACCAGAGCACAAATTTTGACAATAATTTTGACACTTCAAAATCTACTCTTATTACATTTCTCTCCCTCACCTCAGTTTTTACAAAACTATGGGGTACATTCTAACATCTACATTCCAAGTACATTTAATAAACCCTCAAAAATGCAGTAGCCTGCTAGTACTCAACTGGTATTCCAGCCTAGACACACAAAAAAATTATTTTCCATCAGTGTATGTTGAATTTGTACAACCAGTTTCTTCCATTCGGCAAAAACACACAGGCATGCTTTAATCTCAGAAAAACCACATTTTTACACGATTGCAACAAAAGCTTTTGTGTAATATGACGTTTCAATTATATAGAAATCCAAGGTTTGCTAATAATCTTTTAAATACTAACCTGCTAATATGAAGTTCCCTAATATATTAAAATTAAGCTTTACTTTTTCAAAAAATAGCAACTCTTATATTACTGCTAAAACTGGGACAGTCTAACCTTTAATAGGAGAACAATGGAGAGTTTGACATATTTAAGATAGCAATAAAATAAGAAAGATAAAGCTAATTTACTTTTTTCTGTTACTTGCTTTTAAAACTAGGGCACAATTCTTTTGTATACACATTTACACATATTCAATGTATTAATACTATTAAGTCAGAAATGTAGCAAGCTGAATACACTCAACACAGTAGCAAAGAAACCGATAACAAAACCAGGAAGGAGGAGGAAAGAAAAGGAGACTGAACTTGCCTTCCTTTCATAGGAGGGAAAAAACCCCACAAGACCAACAAGTTGTACCAATGAGCAGAAACAGACATCCAAACACGCCCAGTCCTCACCTTCCCTTGAAAATCTTATGCTGGGTAAGGAGCTAAGGAAGGGATAGCTCAAACTAGGAAGCACACTATCTCAGATATACAGAGAAATTGCCAAATCTAGGTCCAAAGGAAAGTGTGAGATTATATAAAAGCAGAAGTTTTATGCTTAGTCGAAATATTTGCTGGTAATTCCACAGGATTTTATCAACCACATCAAACACAGTTAAAATCCTCTTGACCGTAGGTCAGCCTAGTCCACTCCTTGAGCATGCGTGCACTTCCTAGCTCCCATCCTGTTGCATTAGCCAGTTAGTACTCCAACAGCTAGCAAGGATAAGCTGGTTCCCTCCGGTTTGTACAATGCAGTTTCTAGAAGATATAAACTAACTTTACCACCCACACAATGAAGCTATGCAAGAAACAGAGAATTTCAGCTAAAACATCAGCTCCCTGGATTGAACGTATTCACACCATACCTTCTTAACTTGAGCTACTTAGCTTTAAAGACTTTTTTTGGATGTGAACCCAAACCTCAGTTCTGCTCGCTATCAGGAATTATTTAGAAGTCTGAGTAACTAAACATTATCTCAGTGTAAGAGAAAAAAAAATTTCTAGCAAACATAAAATCCACCAAAAGATCCTGGAGTATCAGATTTTTCTGGTAAATATACATACATATTTACACTAACCTTCAAGATAAGAAAGGGAGATGCAGGTGGTGTGGAAGGAAAGTGGATGGAATTGCTGAAACCAACTCTCCCTCCACAATTAATTCTTGGGATTGAGCAAAGATTCTCTAAATCTTCAGCCACCCAAGAAAAAGAGGTCTTCAACTCCAGCAAAAATAGTCCTCCCAGAGCTGGTATTTAAAATGCTGACACCTGCTAGCAGTTATGGAAATGGTGCTGTTGATTGCTACTCTATGTTTTCCTCACATTGCCTGTCCTAAGACCAGTATTTTTGTTTTCCTATAATAATGCTAAATTTTAACTGGGAAGGCAGCAGTTTTCTGTGTGGAAGCATCATTCTAGGAAAAAAGTCAGCCTTTAATAAGCCTGTGACCTAGTAAAAGAAGAGAAAGACAAAATATTTTCTCTCCTAAAAATTAAGATAGTAAAACAGTCTCTTTTCCAATAATATGTAGCATATGGTGCAAGGTAAGGTTCTCCATTAGTGACTTTTTGGTATTGCTAGGAAAATGTAATAGGCTGAATTCTAATCTTTGTATAAATTGTATGTACGGTAATTTCACGATTATAAGCCGCACCTTTTTCATTGAAGAATCCAGCCTACCCCAGTAGTACGACTTACATCCAGGTGCGACTTATCTATGGACAAATCCCAGTGAAATGCCAACCCGGAAGTGAGAGCCAGCCGGGAGAGCACCTGGGGCTGCCTTTAAAGGCTTCTCTGGTCTATGAAAACTGTTGCAGCTTGAGCACCTGACACCAAACCCAGCTGGCAGCGATTCTGTTACTAATTTGTTACTTTGTTGCACATGGGTCCTCCCTGTAAAAAAATAAAAATAAAAAAGTGCGGCTTATATTCAGGTGTGGCTTATATATGGACAGATCCCGTGGTCTACCCGGCTACCAGGAGGTGCGGCTTATAATCAGGTGTGGCTTATAATCATGAAATTACTGTAAACATTTCCACAACGAAAACATGGAGTAAATGCAAGGACCAAAAATCTGGAAAGCTGATGTAGGAGAGACAGACCAGAGAAACAAGGAAAAAGTCTCCAAAAATGTGTCCTCTGGCAGAATGATGGAATTGAAAGATCACAATCAATTCTGTAGTTCATCCTTCCAAGGACAAAAAAAGCACTTTTTAGGAATGCCTAAAAGATGTGAAGACACCTTCCTTTTGATCATACTCCTTTTTTGATCATATCACCTGCAAATACAGAATTACTTATTGCTTGTACCACAGCTCAGCAGGCGTGACAAACAGCCCAAAAGTGAAACGTGGTGTGTTTCATCGTGCTTCTGCAGGTCAGAAAAACCCACAGATATGTTTTCTAAAGAAACAGGCTGTCATTTGGCACCGTCTGAGTAGCTGCAGCCTCCACGCGTGTGAACTGACACTGACTGGCCTTTCCAGGTACCAGGAAGGGACGGAGTTTGGCAGGCAGTGATGATGCTGCCCATCATGCCCTTTTCTGTGCCCATTGTGAGACTTCAGCCTGCTCAAGAACTACAGGAGTCTCTACCTGTTTGTTCACAGGAAAACTTCTGCCATAGCAGCAGCTGCAACTCCTGCTTAAGTATCTGGAAATCTTTTTCTCTCACCCCCCTGTCTGGGAAGTGCCAAGAAGGAGCCCAGCTGTTCAGCACTGCATTGCTGATTTCTTTGGAAAAGCTTAGAGAGGCAAAAAATGGGCTGCTTTCCTTTTCTGCAGAGGAGCCTCTATAACTGGAGGAAAAAAAAATTGAGCTCAAGATTTTCACTGGTCCCTTGCCCTGTGTGAACGCAAGAATCTTAAAATCTTCACGTTCACCATATTTTGAGCCTTTCTCTGCTGTCTTGAAGTTCTCAGAGCTGCAGAGGAAGTGTCTCTGCCTCTCACTCACAGGGTGACATATGAGGCAAAGCCCATATTTCAGGCTTCTCATCTTTTTGCAGAGGAGTGCAGTCTGCTACTGAGCACACTCAAAAGAGATCTTTTCATGCCTTTTAAAAAGATTTTTCTCCCAAACCAAGCAAAGGGGAAGTGGTCAATGTCATCTATATTCATGCCATGTTTTATAGCTCAAACATCAGATCACTCATGCTGTAATGCAGTTTATAAAGTGTATTTGGAGGAAATGAAAACAAAGCAAAAAATTTGGTGGGTTTGGTTTTTTACGGCTTGAAGATCAAAAGGCTTACATGCCATACTTTCACCACAAAGCAAATGTTTGTGCTAAGTAAACTCCCAACAATTGAGATTATAATGAAAGCACTAACAGCAATTTTTGTTGACCTACAGCTCACTTATAATCACAGGTATATTCAGTAGCTTTTAAAATCTGAGAAGACAGAAATAACTTCCAGCCTGTTCTTAAGATGCAGTATTTTCTGAGCCTCCCTGTTTTAATTTGGGCTTTCTTTTCATGGGAAGGTAATTGCCACAAAGTTTTCATGGCCTCTTGTGCTCCTGGTGCTCTAAGGCAAAAAGAAAAATCAATTAAAGACAAATAGGCTGTGTGAAAATGTTTGGTGTCAGAAATCAGGAGGGAAAACAATAACCAGAATCTGCTATAGCTACTCAGTAGCAGGCAGAGACAGATAAATCAGCTGCAGAAAGATCTCCTTCAGTCTCCACCAGTCTGTTACCAATTTAAAAGGTCTCTTTCTTTTCTCCCTAAAGTTTACATGGGGAATACATTATTTAAAATAGTATGATGCTAAACAAAGAAAGGCAGCATGACTCTTATCCCCAGAAACAGTGACATTAGTAAACCCTGCCCAGGATGGTAAAAGCTTGGAAAATAAGGCCATAGAGAGCAGACAGGGAAAAAAATAAAATAAGCAGGTGTGTAAAAAGTTCTGTCCTGAGATCAATGGCTGTAGATACCATGAGCAACTCCACAAACTTATGTTCCATAAGGGTTCATGGAGCATCCCTAGTTAGAGGCAAAGTTGAAGGGATGATCCAGCTGAATGGAGAACTGGTTATGTGGCATGCTTTCCTCAGGAGATTGTCCACACCACCAAGCAGCTGGGAAGAAGACTGCCTGTTACTGTACCAAGCTGCCTCTGTGTTCAGTAGGATGGTTCAATACTGGCAGAACCAGCAGACACACTGATCTCCTGGTAAATAAGATTACTGAAATCAGAAAAATGTAGGGGGGAAATCTGCCAGCAAGCTCTTTTTTCCTGCTTTCTTGTCTGCTGGAATGATTTGAATACACTCATTCCCAAAATCGAAATTTTCCCCAAAATTAATACTAAAAACATTTTCACTTTTCTTGTCAAGTTTGACCTTAAAGTGAGTGTTTCTTCTACCTGGGGGATATTAAAACACTCCTACAGTGTACCTATAAACTTATCTTTTAGCTTAGATGTTAGACTTTATGGCGTCTTTTAACCTGGCAATATTTCCAACTCTATTCTTTATTTTATTATACTCACATTCAGCTTCCAAAGACTTTTTGGTAAGCTGTCCAAACATGCCTAAAAATATGTCTTTTCATGATTGCCACAATGTCATCAAGAGCCTTTTTACCTAACCTGCCGCATCAAGCTCACCATAAACTTGAATCAAGATCACATCGTAAAATCCATCAGAACATTTTTCTGAAGCTATTCAACATCTTCTCTGATGTAGGAGGTCAGAATAGCTCCATATAAAATTAGGGAAAAGAAAAATTAAAATAACGTAGGGAAGCAGCCCTCAGCTGGGGAAGAAAACGTGTAGTGCAATAAGGAGCCAGCTCTTGGACACAGTGTATTACAGCGAGTAAGAAAGCTTGGCCACACTCCCAGATGGACAGTGACCTACCAGGTGCCGCCACCTTTGCCACCTCAACCAATTTTCCCAAATGCTACTTAATACTTTAACCTTTCCTAAAGCAGGGAGACTTCCCAAAGGCTGGGGCACAGCCTGACCAGCCATTCTGACAACCCAGCAGCCACCCTGGCTTGCAGGGAGTGCTGCTGAGGGGCTGGCACAGGGGCAGCAAGTCCTTCCCTGTGGGTTGGCGGTGTTAGGGCTGGAGCCTCCCCCCAGGCTGTCTCAGTTAAACAGCTGGGCTGCTGTTAAGCTCTGTTTCTCTTGCTCGCAGCCAGCTCCTCGGGCACTGAAGCCTGTCTTGACTCTGGCCACATCCCATCACCTCATGCCATAGAGGAAGGCAGTGACAGGTGTCCCTTCCAACACAAGAGCGAGGCCTCCCTGTGCTGGGTGGGATTTTGACCTCCTTCTCCTCACCCCACTGCCAGTGAGGATGGGGGTTTGTGATGCCCTGCACCCTGGGTAGGTTTGTACATGTGCCAGCCAGGGCTGAGGAGGCGCAGCAGTGGCTGCAGTGAGGCTGCTGTGCAGCCGCTTTGCAGGGCCTGCCACAGCCAGCTCCAGCCATCTCCAGAGGGACAGGTAGTGCAACCGTCCTGCCACCTACCAAAATCTGACTGTACATCCCAAAAACTCATATCAGAACTTCAAAGCACACGCAACACCCCTTCCCAGATATTCTTACCCAAAAAAAGCCATCAGCCAGGATAGAGGATGAACTCCAGTAGGAGAGGGGCAATTGCGGTGAAGGACTGAGGGTGTGGGGGAGCCACACCAGGGCAGAGACAGCCAGGACAAGGCAGAAAGGAGACAAAAAGGTTTGCTGTAAGGAATGATGTGAGATCAGACACAGACAGTATTTTCAGTCTGCATCTACCTTTTCAGCCACGTGTAGCTCAGCAAAGATAGCAAGACCCAGGAATGGATCGATTGCACATCATCACACTGAATGATCATGAAATCATGTGTGAGAGGAGAGAAAAGTCCAAGTAATTCACATTTACTTTATCTGCTTCAATAAGCTTCATCACAACTGTGTTGTGCCCAAAGGAGGAAAGAATGTTTTGTAACAAAACCACAATAAACAGATAATTTAGGGTCATTCTGGCATCATTTCTCCCCCTTCTCCTTCAGAAATACTGAAGGGCTACAGCCAGAGATCGCACATTTCAAGTGGACGGTTTTGCAGTTTGAGAGATGGACTGGCAGCAACGAAGGCAAGTGAGACACAGGAGAAGCAGTCACTTGATGAACATTGACAGAAGCTCCCTGAAGAGGGTGAGCACAAACACCACCAGCACTCCTGGCGTGAAGGATGGGTCCCTCCATGCTGTGACAGACAGGAGGTGTGACACCTTGCCTGCTTTCCAGATGAAAGTGGCAGGGAGACTGTGACACTCCAAACACTAGCAGCACTGTTGTAGTGTAGTACCTGTTTTTTGAAAAATGTGACATCCTCTTCAGCCTACACCTGCAGTACTTACCAGAAGGTCTAATTTTACCAAGTATGGAAGAAAATAAATTAAGCAACTACACAGAGATCGTGGGTTTCCACAAGCTTTGGAAAAGGTTTTCAAAGCAACATAGAGAGTCATGTAAAAAAAAAATCCGAATGGCACCTCTTCTAGGGTTTGTCCACTAAACTCCCAAATCATTCAAATTGGAGTCCAGCTCCTATAAGGTAACAAAGGGTGGTTTCATTCATTCTCTTTGCTACAACATGATGCTGCTGAATAGGAAGTTCAATGGCAACATTGGAAAGTGTCAGGCATGTAGGGAGAAGACAGACATGTGAAGTACACTGTACTGGATGAAGGATGTGAACCAGCTATGAGCCGAAAAATTCTGTCGCAAATGACTGAAGCCATACAGTGAAGACAGGAAATGAATGCTAGGCTGTCCAGTTTCTACTGATGGGTGGTGCCATCCCGTGAGCCAGAATTTTGAGGAGCTGGGGCTCAACAGAGAGTTGTGAGACTCAAGTATAATTATATAGCCTGCTTGCCATACCCAAGCAGGTGACCCATTGGAAATGGGAAAGGGAGGCAGACACAGAAAACAAGAACGTCATCAGCCTTGCTTGATGGGCAGATGTGATCTGGTGGGACTGGCGTTTGCTTGAAAAGGACAATGCCCCTTCAAAGCTAACAAGAGTACAAAATGCTAAGCAACAGCCTGCTGGGCTTTCACAGCCTGTGTCCGGCCACTGCTGTGGGGTGGACAGAATCAGATGCCAAAAAAGCTGCTAATCCCAGCCCTCAGCTTTCTGATACTTCTGATACTAAAATAAAGAACAGCCACACGGGGCCGGGAGGGGAGAGGAGGAGAAAATGATGTGTATAAAAGACGTGTTTTACTTTGTCCTGCAGAAACAGCAGTCAGAGAGTCAGAGTAGGAAGAAGGAATGTGCATGTGTGTGTACACCATGTGGGACAAAGGCAGTGTATTTCTTTCAGCCAAGAGCATGCTGTCATCTGTCAGCATTGTACGCCTGTGTACAAGCAACACCAAACACTATTTGCCTCGCAGTGCCTTCAACAATATGTTTTTCGTGTTGATTTCCTCATCTGAATTTTCCATTTTGCTCCCCTGCTCGGAGTATATACATCTAGTTTTGATGACACCCTAGCAGCTGTCTGCAGAGAAGTCTCAGGCTTGCATGTCTGGCCAAGTGTAACATGCGCATATGCAAACACACACACACACACACACATACACACACACACCCTTGTCTTGACCTCTCTCCCCTTCTTCTCTGATATCTGCTGCATTTGAAGCGTTTTCTTTAGCAACTCCCTTCCCAGGCTCGCCTCCCTGGCCCACGGAGGGCTGCTCCCCAGACCTGCTTTCGGTCTGGGCAAAAGACAGGGGGCTTGGAGGAATGCGAGCAGCCCTGGCAGTCGGGAGAAGCGCGGTTTCACTCCGCTGGCCCCTTGGCAGCGCCCCGCAGCTGCTCCGCGTCCGCGGGCTCGCTGGATCGCTGCGCAGCCAGACCGAGCGCTCGGGCCTGCGGGGAGCAGAGGCTGGGACGGGAGGGGATGGGGTCATCTGGGTGCAGGACTG